>CABFWB010003723.1:6376-22581 GCA_902151455.1 Timema bartmani
CCCCAATACACACCATATCGTTTTTGTGGAATATTACAGTTCGTTACATTGTTTTGCCTATGAAACAGTATTATGATCTGTGAGAGGTGTGACTTGGGAGGTGTTGTGCCACTTGTCCGACAAGATAGGAAGTGTGAACGGTAAAATAATGGCGGGTATTTAACGGTGGCGACGAAGTTGGGATTACCAACTGTCGAATCTGGTGTTGACCAAAACCAAGAATAGCAAGTATTCGAGTTTACAAACTTACTAAGTGCATCCCGAAATTGAAGACCTGATACGTCAATCCCAAGGAAGGAGTTTACATTTTCATTCAAAATGGCTGAAGACGGAGAAACCACCACCATTGGCGTCTTGAGGGAGTTTACTTTAAAAAATGACTGGTCTCTTTACATACCTAGGATGGAGAGTTTCTTCGTCGCTAATCGCATCAAGAGTGAAACCAGGAGACAAGGCCCGTTTCTCAACGCATTGGATGAAGATGCTTTTAAGTTAATGAATAACTTAAGTGTACCTAAAAAGCCTAAGGAGTTGAAATACGATACACTCGTTGAGTTGTTTGAGAAGTACTTTCTGCCCGTGGAGTCTGTTTTTGCTGTGAGATATAAGTTTTTCAATGCTAGTAAAGAACCTGAAGAGAACATAAATGAGTGGCTGGCAAGAATACGGGAATTGGTGGTGAATTGGGAATTTGACACCCATCTAGACTTTGCTTTAATAAATAAATTAGTTTTAGAAATGGGTCAAGGTCCAATTCATAATAGGCTTTATGAGGAAAACGCTGACAAGAATACGGGAATTGGTGGTGAATTGGGAATTTGACACCCATCTAGACTTTGCTTTAATAAATAAATTAGTTTTAGAAATGGGTCAAGGTCCCATTCATGATAGGCTTTATTAGGAAAACGCCACGATGATTGACAAAGCAGTAGAGCTAGCTAGTGCTAAGCAAGCGTCTTCATTTCAATATCAGTTAACAGATATTAAGATTTTTAAAAAAAGGAGCCAGTTTATCATATATCTAAAAGGGATAGCCAAAGTAGACAAATTAGTCAACTAAAACAACAGCCTGGTTCCTCTAAAGGTGTTTGTTGTGATGTTTGCGCAGGTTATAACCATGCCTCAAAAAACTGTAAGTATCGTGGTTACACATGCAATATTTGCTCACAAATTGGGTATTTAGCAAGGGTATGCAGAAATAAGGGTAAACCGAATAACGTAAATAGGAAGCAGTCTTATTTTAAAGGGAAATTTCAAGAAAATACACACTTTTTATCTGAAGATATCAAAGATGATAGTGAAAGCTTGTACAAGATTAATGAAACAGAAAAAGAGAGCCTGAAGTATCATGTTGTTTTGAAGATTAACAATGAAAGCATTAAAATTCAATTTGATAACGGGTGATTGAGCACAATAATACCGTTGAAATTGTTTAGTGAAAAGTTTCCTTATTTAGTGGTAACTCCAACTTCCAAAACCTTTGTTTCGTATTTCAATAAAAAATCGATACCGTTAAGTACCATTACTGTCAAGGTCAAATATAAGGGACACATTTTTCCGAACCCTCAATTTTTTGTGATAGAGTCAGATGGCCCACCGCTGCTGGGAAGGGCCTGGTTTAGTGAATTGGGATTTCACATTATAGACACCAACCGTAATAAGATGGTGCAGCCGGTGTTCTTCTCAGAAGACAACACGCTGCATATGCTTCAAGGAATTTCTTGGCAATTTTCAGAGGTTTTCACAGACCGTCATGGTAAGTTTAACAAAGGGAAATTGTCATTGTCTCTGCAGCAGGATGCTAGGCCCAAATTTATCAGGGCTCGTTCAATCCCACACAAAATTGACAGATTTTTGAAAGAAGGGATTCTAGAGACAGTGGACTACAGTCAATTTGGATCGCCTCTAGTTCCCGTGATGAAAAAGGGTTGGGGAATTCGAATCTGTGGCGACTATAAGTTGACGTTAAATCCATTTTTCCTAGGATTGAGGATCTGTTTAACAAAGTCCAGGGCCTGGATTCACTAACGGGAGCAAATAGTTGCGCTATCACAAGTTTGAAAGATATGCCCAAATCCCTGTTCACTAAAAGAAGCGGGCGCAATTTGAGAGCAAATTTGCGCCTTTTATTTGCCACCACTCAAAAGTAGATGCAACGATTAAATCATGATTGTCACGTCAATAAATTTAAATGGTGGCATATTATTGTTATGGCTTAGATACAATTAGTTAACTATACTCCAATTAATAATGAAGAAATTAAAATAACATAAGTCTGTCAAGCCCAACATTTGTTTCAATTTATATAGTGGTTAACAAAGCAATTTCCTTTTATTGTTGTATTTTTACAATCAAACAACGCACTGGAATTTCTTGCATCATTACAAAACAAAACCACGAACTATGTAATCTTTGTCTAGATCCAAAGAGGTTTGTATTCCTCCAAGTCCAAAGACATCTCTTCACTAAATATGGCGGTTAGTATAGCTTAAAAATAAGTTTTAAATTTTCAATAAATGCTTTATTGATGGAACTTAAGCTTTAAGCTAATAATATAAATAAATGCCAAATACTGTACTAATATTGTTATTTTAAAACACCCAAAAAGAGGCCGCTTCTAATTTTATTGCTAGTTTATAAGCAAAATATTTAGAAATCTTTGTATTTGCTGTTATTTTCATTAGAGATTTAAAATAGTAGCCTTGACTTTTAAAGTGAATTCTTCACATGGATTAGTCGAATAGATCGCAATTGATAACGTTTATGGTGACGTGACATAATCTTGACACCATTTTGCGCCTTGTTTAGTGATTACGGAAATGGAGCAAATAATAAGGCGCATCTTTGGGAGTATCTTGGGTGCAAAGTTGCGCCATTTCTAGACTTGCGCCGGAGCATAATTGCACTCGTTAGTGCATCCAGGCGCAGGGCAGCAAGGTGTTTGCGAAGCTCGATTTTTCCAACTTTTATCAACAGTTTGAGTTAGAGGAGACATCTAAATTGTTCACGAAAATAACCACGCCAAAAGGCTTGTTCAAATATATCTACTTACCCTTTGGGGTCGCATGTGCTTTCACCAAATCCCAAAAACTAATGGACACTTTTCTTGGTAGTCTAGAAGGTACCACTGCGCTAGTTTGTGACATTCTAATAAGGGCTGAAGACATAGAACAACTCAAATTTCGACTCACCAAGGTTTTGGATATATTAAGAGATTGTGGGTTGACCTTGTCCATAAAGAAATGCGAGGTAGGTAAATCTTCAGTGGAATATCTCGGCTTCAGGATTGAACGCAGATGGCTTGCATTCAACTGAGGAAAAGGTTTTTGCAATTTTATAAGCTCCCAAGCTGAAGCACGTGAAGGAGCTTCAGTCATACTTAGGATTAATAAATTATTTGTCCAAGTTTTTGCCCTCTCTAGCCACAATTTTGGGTCCCCTGTACAAGTTATTGTGTAAAGGCATGCCGTGGGAGTGGGACAAAGTCATAGCCAGGAGTGGGTTTTGAAGGTTCAAACCCCCCAAAATTTAAACAAGATCAAAATTAATATAAAAGTACAAATTAGGGGGCTGTGTTTCCATAGAAATCACTTCAGAGAGCTTCTAGAGGTGTTTAATATTTTTTTTTTAATTCTATCCTTAGGCAGTTATGGTGTTGTGTTGCAAAAAAAAAACTTCAGATAGCTTTTTGAGGTGTTTAATATTTAGAATTTTTCCTAGCCTGCGGCTGTTAGGTGGTTATGTTGCCATAAAAAACACTTCAGATAGCTCCTAGAGGTGTTTAATATCTATAAATTGTTTTATAGCCTTCGGCAGTTATGGTGTTATGTTACCAAAAAAAAAAAAGCTTCTAGAGGTGTTTAATATTTAGAATTTTTCCTAGCCTTTGGCAGTTATGATGTTATGTTGCCAAAAAACACTTCAGATAGCTTTTAGAACTGTTTATCATTTAGAATCTTTTTCCAACTTCTGGCAATTAGTGGATGTGACCACCAAGTCGTCGTCCCCCCCCCACCGAAATTATTTGCTGGCTACGCCCTTGGACTTGGAGTGGGATGAGCGTTGTAAACAGGCGTTCTGCCAGATCAAAGAGGTAGTTCAAGCTAACCGATCGCTGGCTCATTTTAACCCACAGTATCCGGTTCATCTATAGGTTGATGGCTCAGACCTAGGACTTGGTGCAGTGATTTCACAAAGATATCCTAACGGTGAAGAGAAGCCGCTAGCGTTTGCAAGCTGCTCGCTATCCGAAGCGGAAGAATTTTAAAGCCAGTTGCACAAGGAAGGAGAGGGGCCCATTTTCGACGCTAAGAAGTTTCATACTTACTTATTCGGAAGGAAGTGGACTTTGGTGAACGATAATAAGCCTTTGTTAGCTATCTTTGGTCCAAAGCATGATATTCCAGTGTGTGCAGCAACCCGATTAAAGCGATGGACTCTGATATTATCGAATTACAGTTATGATATTGATTGGGTAAAATCTTCCCAGAAGGTTGCTGATTGGCTGTCAAGGGCACCATTGCCCGAGCGAGCTAATGTTCAAGAAGATTGTAACGATATTGATTTGGACCGCTCTCATATATTTAAAAAGTCATGGATGAAGGTATTTTTCTTTAAAGTATCGTATGTAGATTATCCTTTTAAGACTTCATCCATGGAGAATCACGCGCTTTTAAGGAATAATCTAGAAGCATTGCACCATTAAAACTTATTTTTATATTCAAAATTTCACTCCGTAGTATTTACCAAACAAGCAAGAGAAGCCAGTTCCTTATATCCAATAGGAAGCTAGCCTTCAAAACACCGGTCGCAGGGACGCCCTTGATTGGTTGGTTTTGACACTGGTCGCGAGAGGTCCAAGGAGCAAGGGGTATGTCGCATATAAGCTGTGTGTGCGTATGAATATATAGAGTGTGTGTCGACGACAGAAAGAGAGAAGTCACATAAACAAACAGTACATAGTTTGTATCTTAAATAAAAGTGTAAAAGAAGATATAATCATTCTAATAAATTGTGTGCAACATCAACAGTTGTATTTATTACATGAGAATAATTCCATATCTTAATAATTGGCGCTCGACCACGGAGCTACAAATACCAGTTACATCACAAACATTCCGTATCATCATAATTGGCGCCCAATCGTGGGGAAATTATAAGTCCAATAATTCCATAACATAATAATTGACGTCAATTTTCGGGGTGAATAATTCAATATCATCATTCAATTCACTATGTTCTGGACAACAACAATAATTTGCCGCTTGACTATAAGCAGTTATTAACAGCCACAAAGAAAGACCCGGTCATTATGAAAACCATCAATTATTTAAAGTACAGGTGGCCACAAGCTGTTGAGGCTAATTTACAACCCTAATTCCGGCGCAAGGATGAACTTCATGTTGAAAGAGATGTGTTGCTTTGGGGGTATCAGATTGTGGTACCTTTAGCCCTGAGAGCTACCGTACTGCAAGAACTACATGCAACTCATCTGGGCATCGTCAAGGCCAAGGCTTTAGCACGCTCGTACATTTGGTGGCCGAAACTGGATGAGTACATTATTGAACTAGTGACATTATATCTAGCCAGCAACGCAACCAAGGATAACCCACCAAAGACTGAATTGATACCGTGGGAATAGCCAACAAGACCATGGGAACGCCTGCACGTTGATTACCTAGGACCTTTTTTTGGGTAAATACTATCTGGTCATCATAGACGCTTACTCTAAGTGGCCGAAAGTGTTCTCAAAATTGTCCATGTCAGCAGCCTCGACCATCCAGTGTTTGCGGCAGATTTTTGCCCGATTAGGCCAACAGGTATACCTTGTCTCGAACAACTATTCATCCTTTGAAAGTGAGGAGTCCAATGGAAGCATGGAGCCCCATTTTGGCCAAAAACAAACGGTGCAGCAGAGAATACGGTGGTTTCCCTGGTGAAGATTGTTTTCTGTGGTTTTTGGTTTGGTGTGAATTGTTTTTCTAGTGTCATGGCTATGGCCTCCGCTTTCTCCGAGCTTTTGCAGGCCACGCCGTTTTTCCCGTGGATGGCTGGTACTGTTCTGATTCTTTTATCACTCCTTAGTTGTTTCGTGATTTTCAATGTTTTGTTTGTGTGAGTGGCTGCCTCTGTGACATAAGTGTTCCATTTGTCTAACCTGATGATTTTGACAATTCTTATAACCTGTGCTTTTAATCTATTGTAGGCTGCTCTGTTTTGCGTGGTTCTGAATGTCTGCCAGTCGCACCTGGCTTCCCTTTTTTGAGCTATGAGGAAGTCTAGTTGTGGGTTGTTTTTACGAAGGTCGTGTTAGATTGGTTCCCTCACTGTGCTCTGTTTGTAGGCTTTTTGTACAGTCGATGTGAACAAGTGAAGCGTTGCTTCAGCTTCTTCCATGTCTTGTATATGGTGTACTTCCGGGAGTGTGTCTTCCAGTGTTGTTTTGAACATGTCCCAATTATATGTTATGGGGTTGTTTGTGAGCCCTTTTATCTCAATATCTGCGGTAATCCTTATCTCGCAGAATATTGGGTTGTGGTCTGAGTCTAGTTCGTGTAGGACCGTGAGGTCTTCTGGTGTGATTCCTATATCTGTTAGAACTACATCTATTATGTATGGTTTCTGTAGGTAGTTTGAAGAGTAAAATGTGGGTTCGTTTGGTGCGATCCCTAGGTAGTCGTTGTTGTCTGCGTGTTCGTTAATAAACATTTTTCGTTGGCTTTAAGTGAGTTTCATTTATCAGAGCTATGTCTATTGCATAAGTGTTTAATAAATCTTCTAACTCTTTTGTTGCTGGAGTATTCCATTCGCGTTCCATACAAAAACGCGCAATATGTCCTTCGTCAATGTCGTTCTTTTGTCCATCTTTCTGCGATGAAATATTCTGTCAGACCTTCTATGACTATCATTAATTTTTCTGGAGTGTCTTTTGCTTGCCTTAGCTGTGCAAGGTATGGTTTGAAGTGGTTTATTAATTTGATTATGTTCAAGTCCTTGAAAAAATTAAATAATTCCTTGATGTCGGTGGCTGTGGAAGTTTGTTTTTGGGTGGCTTGTTGTGGGGGCCTAGTCGACTGTCGCACAGCCTGGCTGTATTGCCAGTAAATGATTGCCGCGTCTACCCGGCTTGTTGATGCGACCACAAATTGGCTCATATCAGCCATTGTCTTGGGTTGTTGGGGAAGTGATGGGAAATTCCTGCCGGTGATTAGTGGAGGTGGGGAGATTTGTCTCTGCTGTGTAAGGGCTTCCTGCTTTGCGGTGTGTGCTGATAGTTTTTCGTCTAGAAGTTTTCTGTACACGGAGGCATTTACTGTAGTTGGCGGAGTGATCTCCTCTACAGTTAACGCATCGTGCGGGGGTGATGGGTTTTTTTTGCAGTCTTGGGTGTCGTGCGCTGACAGGCATTTGACACATCTGGGATTGTTCTAGCAGTTGTTACGTGTGTGTCCGAATCTCTGGCATTTATGACATTGAGCTATTTTGTTGAGGGGAGGGATGTAGGGCTCAACTCGCACTCTTGTGTTGTTGATGAACTTGATTTTGTATATGTCAGAGTTATGATTGTCCTTTGCTAGTGTCACCTGGAATGTTGGTAGTAGTGTGACTGTCTGAGTGTTGCTTGTCGCCGGTGTTTTTGTCGTGAATTGCCTGACGTGTGTGACGGGGTAGCCTAGCCCTATCAGTTCTTGTTGAAGATCCTCCGTGAGCATGTTTGGGGGTAGCCCGTTGACGACCACGTGGACTGGCTTGTCTCTCGGGCGTGAGTAAGTGTGGTATTCCTGTTTCAAGTCCTCTAGCAAGTGCTGCATGAGGTAAAGTTTTGTTTGGTGTTGGTGTGGATTTTCAGGCCGTCTTTTAGGAAATACAATTGGTATTGTTTCCTAATTCCTTGGCGTACTTTGTTATTTTCATGTAGTGTTGTGATCCCCTTGTCACTATTGGTGGTAGTCACTGTTTAGGTGTCTCTCCTGTTGCGTCGTTGTTGGTGGATTGAGTGTCGTCAGTCATAGTGACTTCATTTTCGTTTTCGGCCCTTTTCAGGGCGTCAAGCTGGTTTGATGTTGTGATTTTCTTTTTTGTGTTTTGTTTTTGTTCTGCTTTACATTTGTGTTTCCGTCAGTGTCAGATTCCATCTCAGTGCCGTCACTAGTTGATAGGTCTGCGTGTGCTGGTGTCATTTTTGTTTTGATATTTTTGTGATTTGTGTGGCTGTGGCCATTTCGCACGGCCCTGAAAAGGGCAGGCTAGTGGCGCGCGGTGTGATGAAGAGTGGGTGCTCTTCGTGTAGGGATATGTTGTGGTGTGTGTCCCTCGAGACAGACTCCGACTACAAGGTATTGCTTTGTAGCCGGCGACGCTTTACGGCTATCTATAGCTGGTTGGCACCGTTAGGATCAGCACTATAGAGAAGCCACCACCACGTCTGTCTCGAGACCTGTTGTGTCCTGGGGTCTTCCAGGCTTAAACCGGTGTTTGTCTATTTGCTCCTCCGAAAGTCTCCCTCGTCGTCTTGTCGATCGTCTTGATTGTCGGTCTGGCTGCGCAGCGAAAGGTGAAAACACATACTACCTTCTCGAAGTCTCGCCGCCCACCCAACACCAATCACAATATTAAATCTTGATGTATATATACACTCGGTCTCCACATTTCACATCACGTGCTCTAATCTGAACCGATGTTTCATATTTTAACTCCACTCACATGTTGCGCTCCCCGTACGAAACATCTTGGTGTCGGCTGCCTTCCTGGCTCAACGCTGGTAATGGGTTTCCCATGTTGCTTTTACTTCCTCGCTTTCTATTAGGTTCAACGACAAGCAAAGGAAGTTTTGGCTGATTTGTTATGTGAGTTACAGGTTGCTCTTGCAGACTCTTATCCTCATTGCATGAAACTTAACATTACATGACTTGGTACCTTTGATTTGCTGTAAAGGAATACATGGTTGATTAGTTTACATTACACTTTATGAATGATGAAATTGATTGTGAGGTTGTGAATGATTTTGTTTTTATGTGAAAGGAAGGATTTTTTTTTTTGCTTGGATCAGGGAGGTTTGGGTTTTGGTTTTTAAAATTGTTTTTTCTGTTTACTCCAGCCTTGGACATTTGTACGGTCTTTCTTCCTGCGGATTGAAGTTTCCCAGTGAGTTGATGATGGGATTTATTTTCGTGTGTTGCACTTTGTTAATAGAATTTCTTTCTTCTTTCCTTAAAGATTTCAGTGAGTGTCTTACTGTTTGTCATTGTGTGAAGGTGATCAGTCCTTGTTCTTGCGTCCACTACCGTTATAAGTCTGAGAATTCTGTTCTGCGTTGTTTGTAGCTTGGTGACGAGTGTCTTCGCTGCGTAGCCCCATCCTACATAGCCGTAGAGGATGATGGGCTGAATCACACACTTGTAGAGTGTCAACTTTGTTTGTTGTCTGAGTTGTTTCCCTTTGAGGAGTGGGTAGAGTTGTGTGAATATTTCCGTCGCTTTTTTCTTGGTTTCTTCAATGTGCTTTGCCCTGTTATTTTTCGGTCGATGGTTATTCCCAGGTACTTGGTTTCATTTTTGAACGGTATTTCCTCTTGGAAGAGGGTGAAGTTCTCAGGTGGTAATAGTCTTCTTCTGGTTACTACCAGCGTGGCGGTGTTTACTTTTATCCTCCACTTTGAGAGCCAGGTTTCGAACGTCTTGAGGAATCTTTGTAATGCTAACGAAGCGTAGTAAATATTTCTCTCTCTGGTATAAATCAGCGTGTCATCTGCAAACATTCTTATAGTCATTTTTGGTTGTGTCGGGATGTCTGCTACCTATATATTGTTTAGAATAGGTGCCAGTACCGACCTTTGCGGTACTCCTGTCTTTACACGCACTCTTTCTGATAGTGAGCCCTCGATAGAGACTTGAAAGTCTCTGTCTTCCAGATAACTGCTGATTAGTCTGATATCACCTGCCACGTCTCGAGTCGCCTCAGTGGAGAAGGGCGTGGTCCTATAGCTGTTGGCACTGGTCCCCTAAACTCAGGGTCAGTCCCGGAGAGTGTTGATGGTTTTGGCGCCACCTCGTTGGCGATAGCGAGACTGAACATTAACGAGGAAAGCCGTTCAGTCGCCAGATGTAGATATGAAAATCCACCCTCCCCCTCGTAAGGTAGACCCGGATAAATAAGGGACCCCTCGGTCAGGGATCAACTGCTTGTTAGGCAACGAGGCTCCCCATTAAACCCCTAGGCTTTCCGGGGTTTACCATGATAACATCTGTCCTACCTGATAATTCCTAACATAAATAAGAGTTAGGCCCAACCCCGAAGACGGGGTTCCTAGGGTCCCTGTAATAGTCCCCCAAAAAAATAGAGTGTTGAATACGCCCGAAGGGCGTGCAAAAAAAATCCGGCCAAACAAACACTCCTTATCTCCATATAAATTAACCCTTCCCCTTAAATGTTTGGTTAAGCCTTCGTCTTAATTTCAATAGACAATATAGTCAAGTTCTAATCATGAAATGAAATGGGCGCAGCATATAATTATTTACATAGGGAAAATATGAGTTGAATCATTAATAAATTAGTTTAGAATAAATAGTAAATTCCTTTAACAAGTTATCACGGAAAACAATTTATTGACTTTATTCCTACTTCAGAAAATATAAACATTGGGAACTGGAAGTGGCCACTGCAAAAAAAAATAAAGTGCACATTTCAACTAAGTCTAACGCTACTCTACACTAGGCACCACAGTCATTTCATAACATAGTGCCCTCTCAAGTCCCTCTTCAAATACCAGCGTCCTTGGCAAACAACACAAATATAGCACTTAGGATCTCTGCGAGTCCTGCGCGTAACCATACACTCCACAGGGAATCCTCAGGGGTGCCCCGATGGTCGTCCGCTCTTGCATGCCTCCGGTCCCTAGACCTGGGTATGTAACCAGTGAAGGCGTACCGCTGATGTGGTCCGTGGTTGACCGTACACAGTCCGGGGACCAACTCCCGGCCCCTGACGCCGAACCCCGACCCTACAAACCCCATATATATATGTAGCCTGTATCCTACCAACACCAAAAAAATATAACCTCACTTTACAAAGATCAACTATAATTTAACCATACATCAGAAGGTATAAATACCACTATCATTCAAAGCCCCCAACATTATAGGACTCAAAATTCTAATTTACCGCTCCCAACTGTTTGTCAGGTAATATGAGTACACAATAACCAGCTTAAGGATTAAACATAAATATATCAATTACATAACTATAACCCCTCGCTGCAACAACAATATGTACATAAAATGTTCGGGCTCATTAGGTATCATCATACCGGTAGTGCCATTAAATAAAAATATAAATGATCAATCTAATCCTATTTGACATCATATAAATTTTTCCCCAACACATTACCCCTCTTAGCTGTCTATTATAGACACCAATTAGTAACCTAATATTGTGTAGGAAGAAGGTCATTATCATAGTTAACCCTTAACTTAATCACTAAAATCCCATTAGAACGGGTACAACTAGGTAAACATTACCAAACTAAAACCACTCAGAAAGTTGAAATAGATCGTTCATATGAAAAAGATTAAATAGTAAGGATAGGTCTACCTTACCCCTGCCACAAAACTTCGCTCCAAATCCTCCACCTCGGAGACAGAGGGTCAACACCGGCCAGGCGTCCACGTCCAACCCACTTACACACTTGAATCCATCCCGCGGAACACTCACTCCCCCCTCGTCACAATCTTCTCCACCACCATTCACCGAGCAAGTTCTCACATAGCCCATGGATAGTTCATAGCGCTGTTGGATGCACCGCAGCGCCACGTGGCGGGAGTAGGCACCGTTAACGTCCACGCATCACAGGAAGTATCAGACCCCTGAGGGCATGCTTCCACAAGATACCAATCATAAATTTAACGGGCCAGGATAAATATCGGATGAGAAATCCATGTGACGGGAACCGTCACACACCTCGTGGGGAGTTGTAATTGATCATTTTGTGTATGAGGCCAAAATACCACATCTTATCAAAAGCCTTTTCTACATCAAAGAATATTGCTATCAGGTTTTCCCTTTGGTTGAAGCTTTCTGTGGCGTCTTCGATGAAGTTGAGTAACGGATGGATTGTCGAGTGTTGTCTTTTGAAACCAAATTGCAAGCTAGGGATTGTTTTGTTTGCTTCTGTATGTTGTTCTAGTCTCTTTAGGATTAGTGGTTCGAAAAGTTTGCCAGTCGTGTTTAGTAAGCTGATCGGTCGTTTGTTTTGTGGAAAGATGCAATTTTTTCCCGGTTTTGTTATGGTTATCACTTTAGTCTTTTTCCAGAATTTTGGAAAGTAAATTAGTTTGAGAGTTGCATTTAGTATCTGTGTGAGGTGAGCTATTGCGTTTTGTGGTAAGTTTTTTTAGCGTCTCGTTCTTGATGCCGTCTAATCCTAGTGCCTTGTTTCGTCGAAGAGATTTAATAGCATTTTGAAGTTCCTGTTTCGTGATTGGGGCTGGTGTCTCTGTTATCGGTCTATCCATGTAGGCGTTTACTCTTCTGATAACGTCTCTGTTGAACGCTACGTCCTGAACTTGGTCTTCTAGAGTTAGCGCTATCGCGTTGGCTTTGTCCATGCTGGTCTAGACCATCCCCTGTTGACCATGGATGGCTGGTGTTCCCGTTTTTTTTGTAGTCCCTTTTAGTATTTTTGTTAAGGTCCACGTTTTATTTAAGTTAGTTGCTGTGTCCGTGACAAAATTGTTCCAGTTTGTTCTCCTGATTTTATTGACATTTCTTTTGACCAGTGCTTTGAGTCTGTTGTATTTGATTCGTTCTTGCGGTGTTCGTAGTCTCTGCCAGTCCCTGCGCGCTTCCCTTTTTGGGGCTATCAGATAGTTAAGTTCAGGGTGGTCAATCCTTAGGTCTTGCTGTTTCTGGGAGGTCGTGGTGTGTAGTTTGTATGTTTCTTGAACTGTCATCGTGAATACGTATATGGATACATCAACGTCTTCTTCTGATTCAATCTCTAAATTTCTTGGAATTACTTCTTGTAGGTCAGATTTAACTTTCGTCCAGTCCGTTGTCTTTGTGGTCGGTTTGTGCCAGCTGGTTTGGTGTTCTGTGTTGACGTCCCATTTGCAGAGTACTGGATTGGGATCGGAGTCTAGTTCTTGTAGTACTGATAAGGTTTCAGGTGTTATTTTCAAGTTTGTTAAGAATATGTCTAGAACGTCTGGTCTGTGAAGGTAATTTCCGGTATAGAAGGTCGGTGTTTCCGGTGCTAACACGTTGTAGTCCGTCTCAGTTGAAGGTTCTTTTAATATTCGTCCATTTCTATTTGTAGTCCGACTGTTCCATAGTGTGTTCTTGCTATTTAGATCTCCACCTATTAAATAGTTAGTGGTTGCCGTAACATTATCATGGTCACGTTTTAGGAGAATCTTGTTTGGAGGGTTATAAGTGGCCACAAAAGTGATATGTTCGGTTTTTGTGTTGATTGCTACTGCTGTGGCCTCGAGGTTTTCTGTGTCTTGGATGTCAGTTCTGTAGTGTGGAAGATATTCCTTTATTAGTACAGCTGTCCCACCTCCCCTTCCATATCTCTGTCAGTTCGGTATATACTGTAGCCTGAGACGTATAGTCGTTTGTTTGCATGTTTCAAATATTAGAGCTAGGTCGATTCCATATGTTCTTAGTAAGTCTTCAAGTTCATGCTTCTGTTGTAGTAGTCCTTGATGTTCCAAATAAGAATCCTGAGTTGGTTTTTTTCTGTAATTCGTTTTTTTATTCGACATCTTCATTAAAATAGAAGTCAGTGGCTGCTTCAATTAGTATAGTAAGTTTTGTTGTTTTGTCTTCCACCTGTTTGATTTTGGTTAAGCAAGGTCTGAGGTGTTTGAGTAATCAACATATATTTATTTCTTTAAAAATGGTTATTATTTCTTTGAAATCAAATGGGGCGGTTTGTTCTTGTTCCTTTGGCTGATGTGAGGCGTTCCGTCTGTTCAGTAGGGTGTATCTGTAAGAGCGTGGTGTTGTGCTAGAGTTGGTAGGTGCCACTGTTTTGTTGGGTAGTGAAGGGAAGTCATTTTTAGTTGGAGTCACCGTTTGTGTGGAGGTAAGGGGTTTTTCTTTTTTCTGTTGCCTTTGGTCAATTTTCTTCTCAATCATTTTTAAGTATTCAGGACATTTGGAGTAGTTGTAAGTGTGCTTTCCTCCACAATTCACACAGTTTGCTGGAGTTATGGCGTCTTTTTTCTGACAGTCCGAGGTCAAGTGTGGTGTTAGGCATTTGACGCATCTCGGTTTGTTAGCACAATTGTTTTTGGAATGTCCAAATTTTTGACACCTGTGGCATTGCAAAATGTAATTCTGTGTCTGTACGTAGTGTTCAATCTTTACTCTTGTGTTGTTAATGAAAGTCTCTTGGAACAGTTTGAAGTTCTTGTCTGTTCTTGAGAGAGTACAGACAAAGATTGGGAGTAGTTTGATGTTGTCTTGTAGAATGTTTTCTGACTGTGTCCTTGAGGAGAATTGTCGCACGTCTTTTGCTGTGTAACCCAATGATAGTAGCTCCTCTTTTATGTCTTCTACTGGCATGTTCGGTGGTAGTCCCTTAATAACAAATTTGAGGGGTTTGTCCCTCGGCAATGTATAGGTATGGAATTCCTGGCCTTGCTTTTTGAGAAGGGCTTGTAGAGTCTTGAAGTCCTCTAGAGTCGTTCTGTGTATTTTCAGCTCATCTTTTATGTAAAAGACCTTGAAAGTCCCAATCAAGTTTGTCTTCATTGATTTTACTATCTTTGAGTAGTTTGTTGTTCCTGCGATGACTATCGGCGGTATCTTTGGTTTGTAATTCTGAGTTTCAGTGCTGTTTTCCTGCGGGATTGTATTCGGTAAGTCAGCTGTATCCATAGTCTGTTCGTTGTCAGATAATACCTCATATTGATTTGTCACTCTGATAGACTTAGGAGGTTTGTCCGCCTTAGCTTTGAATAGTAGTTTTCTCTTCAACATCGTTGCTTCAACGAATTCGTTGTTGTTATCCATTTCTTCGTCTGTTAGTTCTACGTCAACGTCAAGAACCCTGGACCAAACCTGAGTTAAATGTCTCTTCTGATGTACGCGATCGTTGTCAGAAAGCTTGTCCATTTGGTCGTGTTGTTGGCCCTAAAAGGGGCCGACCACAGTTTACTGAATTTTTGTTACTTAGGTAGATTGTAGTTTGTCACTTTTCTCAAGATATAATTTGTAATTTGTAATTATAATTTGTTAGGTCCACTTGTAGAATGCTCACCGTGTTTCAGCCGATGACCTTCGAGATCTGACGTAGAGTTCACCAGATTTACCGTCTGATTGGGTAAGGCCCGAGCCTCTGCCGAGTTGTCCGGTTGGACGTCGCTCTTAATCCCGTCCTAGAGCTCTGAATCCGCATATATCGCACAAAAAAAAAAGATGACGGCAGGCCCCCGTATCCCGCTCTGCCGTGTGTGAGAGCCAACTCTACTACTGCTCTCTCCATATATGCAACTAAGCTACACTAGGGTGGGGTACTACGTGTGCGTCAGGCCAAGGCCTATGCACTTTAAAATGCGGGAAAGTAAGAAAAGAAGTACGACTCTATTAGAGTAGGGTAGGGCAGGCCTGGCAGACAAAGGGAAAGCCACCAGGACCATCCCACTTAGTGGAAGTAAGAGCAGGGAAAAACCCCTTGGACTAAGTCAAGGGTAAAAACCTGCGATAGTATCGTGCAGGGTGCATGCTTAAGTTAGTGTTAATATGGTTTGACGCATATTCCCACTAGCATAGGATAATACTGGAAATGTCAAGGATCTAATAGTACTACTGGGTCTCATGTCCCCTAACAGAAACAAGATAATTTAGGTTGGCGGGTAACTTGGGTCGCCTAGTGGAAGAGCTACGAGTAGCCCCCCCAGTAGGCGCCTAATTTACTTGGGTGTCTTTATAATTGTACATTCACTTGAATGTATAGTTTACTAGATATAAAATTTTGAGAGAGAAAATAAATATCTGAGTCTCTAGGTGATTGATGCTGGTGAATATGATTAATGATAATGAAGATGAAGATGAAGTTGAATATGTAGTCGGATTTGTTGGCGGTTCCTGGGTCCTTATTCCTCTGGCTTCTATAGCTACCTGAAATAAGAAAAGGAAAGCACGGACACGGAGCGTCTGCGCATTTTTAGTTTTGGTTAGCAACTCTACACTTTAAAAAA
>CABFWB010003723.1:31339-44410 GCA_902151455.1 Timema bartmani
CTTCAAAAAAAAAAAACACGAAAAAAACTATAATATCTGATGTACCACCGAACTTCGATAACTCGAATCTCAAGGGGAGAGCTGAATTGTTCAAGTTATGGCTTTGTACAAAAAGAATAAACTATTAAAATTTTTTAAACTATTAATATTTTTCAAGTTGTAGATGCTCAAAGTAAGAAAAATTTGACTCATATAGATGACTTTTATTTTAGTACATACATACATACATACATACATACATACATACATACATCCAGTGGCGTGTGGTAAATTCTGGACAAAGGGAAGCAATGCATTTTCAGTACCCGCTTCAGTGATTGAATGGTCTAAGACTCCAAGGCAGCGTTTTTCAACCATTGTGTCGCGGGAGTTTGGAGGGAAAATTAAAAATAAAAGGGAAAAAAACTAGGTATAAAAATAAACATTTTTAAATCCATGATCAATTTTTTTCCAAATAATTTATTAAAAGCAAATAATAAGAACATATTTAGTGATTATTAAGAGGGAAATAAGTTTACACATTATAACAATTAACACGTTATGTGTGTGGTATTATATCAAAGATTTTGTTTAAAGCACGTTATTTAAAAATAAATTATTTTAAAGATCTTTGTTTATTATTAATCATTGAAATAGCAATAATAAAAATGATAAATAAATTTAAACCTAAACAATTTTTGTGCAACAAGGTGAGATGCATACAACTTAAATTTGGGTGGTTTCATCAATGCCCATTTTCACCATTTTAACACTTAATGTGATTGTTTTAAGTATTAATAATAATTACCGTATATTAATCATTTAATAATATTACCAATGACAAATAAAATAATGAAATCTGGTTAGTGAGATAGTATTACGTGACAATAAAACTAGTAGTGACTCGAACAATGATTTAATTGGTTTAATTTATTGAAGGGGGCGCGTGCAACACCCCCCCCTCCCCCAACACACACACACACACACTCCACTCCTGGATTCACCTCTGTTTCAGCAATGATTTAGCTCTCTCATTTTAGACTCAATCAATAATTACCTATTTTATTGGTCAAAATTTATAAAAGAGAATTTTAATAGCAATGCGATAACCATAAGAGGTGCATCCCCTAATAAAATGTCGAATATTTTAACCCGGAAGTTGTAACGATATTGATTTGGACCGCTCTCATTTATTTAAAAAGTCATGGATGAAGGTATTTTTCTTTAAAGTATCGTATGTAGATTATCCTTTTAAGACTTCATCCATGGAGAATCACGCGCTTTTCAGGAATAATCTAGAAGCATTGCACCATTAAAACTTATTTTTTATATTCAAAATTTCACTCCGTAGTATTTACCAAACAAGCAAGAGAAGCCAGCTCCCTATATCCAATAGGAAGCTAGCCTTCAAAACACCTTTCGCAGGGACGCCATTGATTGGTTGGTCTTGACACTGGTCACGGGAGGTCCAAGGGGCAAGGGACACGTCGCATATAAGCTGTGTGTGCGTATGAATATATAGAGAGTGCTGGTGAAATATTATTATTTATTATTATTTAGCACCGCGTCTTACTACCCGTTCGGGTTATACGCTTAAGTACTAATTACGCTGATGGATTAGGAATTGGGAAAGTTGAATAGAGGAAGTGAACCCGCATTTGCGTGGAGGGAGAGTGGAAAACCATTTAGGAACCCCCACCCCCCCAGTTCACCCGACCAAGATTCAAACCTCGATCTCCCCGTCCTCTGCAGTCGGGCTCAACACAACTAGCGCGTTAGCCAACTACGCCACCAAGGCGGGTGCCGGTGAAATAGATAGAGTAGACATACATAGAGTGTGCACTGACGACAGAAAGAGTGTGTGTCGACGACAGAAAGAGAGAAGTCACATAGACAGTACATAGTTTGTATCTTAAATAAAAGTGTATATGAAGATATAATCATTCCAATAAATTGTGTGCAACATCAACAGTTGTATTTATTACATAATAATAATAATAATACCGTAATATAATAATTGGCACTCGACCACAGGGCTATAAATAACCAATTATATCTGAATAATTCCATATCATCATAATTGGCGCCCAATCGTGGGGCAATTATAAGTCTAATAATTCCATATCATAATAAAGTCAAAATTTTAACAAGAAGTGTTGAGCCTTGGAGATTCAATATCGATATTTTTTATTGGTCCAAATGTACAAATGATGACATTAATTTTTAGAAATAAAATTATAAAATTTAAGACCTTGAATCAAAATTTTTTTATGTAATTATAGCACAATTTGTTCTTGGGTTCACTAATGTATATTATATTATGAATTTTGAGTAAATATCTACATTTTTTAACACTAGAGCGAGAAAGTCAGTGCGGAGCTCTATTCCATCTATTTTTGTAGTGACATACATACCACAGATACCAATTTGGAACAAAATCGTTAGAGCCGCTTTAAAATATTTTGAATTTTCTAAAATTACCCTTCAACTAATTTTTACCCAAAAACCAAATATAAGGTGCTATCTCACTTATTGGGTAGGTCAAACAGTCTATACATCAATTTCAATTAAAATCGTTAGAGCCATTTTTGAAATTGGAGTTAAAAAAAAAAGAACTCATCACCCTTAATTTGAGGGCTAGGGTGAAGATTTAAAAAAATCTAGAGGTATAAACTCATAAAAATTGCAAGTTTGAGCACATACATAGACAGACAAGGAGACTGACAAAAATGTAAAATGCAAATTTTTTTCTTGTTTAAATTTTTTATTTAGATATAGATTTTTTCACGATTACAATAATTTCTCTTTTGATGAGAAAGTAAAAATGAATGGGGGCATTTGTCTCTCTGGGCATTTTTCCGTGTGCACACTTTTAGTGAGAGCTTTTTTCCATTAGCATTTTTCGCGTAAGCATTTTCGCATGAGCATTTTTCACGTGAGCATTTTTTGTTTGGGCATTTTTCCTTGTGGGCTCTTTAATTGTGGGATTTTTTCCGTGTGGGCATTTTTCTGTGTGGGCTTTTTTCCGTGTGGGCATTTTTTCATGTGGGGTTTTTTCCGGTGAGCATTTATGGCTGTGGGGTTTTTTCTGTGTGGAGTTTTCGTGTGCGCTTCTTTCCTAGAATTGTTTTCAAAACGGAGATTGTTTTGTCTCTTAGCACAACACAGTGTATTGACATGAACAATAACTCAGGGGAAACACCCCTCTTCTAGTGATATAATATAACTGTGTGCTTTAGAATTTTTCCAAAAAGGAAGGGCCGGAAAGGATGCCAATTTTTAAGAGGCTACTTTGAAGTGCTAAATACATACTCAACTACCAAATAACAGTAACTTTAGAGGAGATTATCCTACAGCTTGAGTCCCGGTTCCATACAGCGTAGGAAACCCCAAACCATATTGAAAGTCTGAGTTACAGAACAACCGCGCTAAGTCAGGCATCCGTGTGTTTGACACTATTATTGATTCATCCTAAACTGAGACCTGATGTAAGTAAAGCCACGTGGAAGTCTATGCTCTGATTTGCTACTGAACGGGACTTCAATAGTATTGAACTTGTTTTAAAATAACATTAGAAAATTATTAAAACTAAAATTATCCTTTCATTTGATTTACAAATTATACTTTAAGTTTTGCAAGCGCTATCCGAATACCAACAAACTCCTGACACAGCAATGAGGGATTCCACTGTACAGTCCTTATCACATGTTAACATCAAGTCAGCAACGGTCAGTTGATAGTTCATCTCGGCAGCGTTAAGTGATGATTGCGAGTGTTGAGTGCTTCATGTGTATTTATGGCGTTTGCTGAGTCTGGCCAGAGTTTTGTTAAACATAAGACAGGAAATTTAAAAGTATTATAAAATACAAACATTTGTAGTGACCTACTTTGCTATGATACTTACTATACATGGTCGCGCCTATTTAAAATATTGCACTGGTGTTCCACCAATCATGTATGTCCTTGGCGTAGTGATATGGGACTGTTTGTTTACTTCCGGTTTCAGGTTAGGATGAACCAATAATAGTTAGAGTTATTACACCTAAGATAGGCCAGGGCACAGAATTGCTGAGGAGGAACATTGATAGAACAAGGATCTTTCACTAAAATTTTTCAACATGTTCTGAAACTTACATCACATTTATACACTCGTGACTACACAATGACTACCAAAATTAACGTTGAACTTATAAAACACACAAAAAAAACCTTGGCTTTGAGCTTAGACGCGCACACGAGACAATTCCATCAACCCTCTCCTTGACTTTGTTTTGCCATTAAGTCTATTATTAGGCCAGATCACTGTATGACCAGTACACTCCCAGCTTGCTATAAAATATACCTCTGTAGGAATGGGTCATTGTTTAATTTTTTCTTTACATACACGATCATTTAAATACAATTTAAGGTAAAATATCTAAGACTTTTTGACGCTACAACCGAGTGATGCTAAAACAAAAGGTTTTTATGACTTAATAGATGACAGTTTGACCGGACTTCTGAAAAAATTATGCTACTCCCGAGTTGACCTAATAGCCGAGGCCATTATATCCAAGTTCGACTGTATAGCTATTTTAACTACAAATTCATCAGAAAATATGCTAACAAAAGTCAAATATTTTAAGTATAAGAGCACTGCCTTCCTAAAAAAAAAAATCGGTGATTATTTTAATATTATTTTAAGATCTAAACCATCAGCTAGAGCTAAAATATAATGAGACAACTTATAAGGGAAGATTAATTAATATATTGGGTAAGTCTTCCTTTCTTCATAATGATAACTACTTCACTGCTATTCATGTATATGCTCACTCAAATATAATTAATAATAATAATAATAATAATAATAATAATAATAATAATAATAACAATAACAACCACACTAACAATAACAATAACAAACAATAAACGATGACGACTCGTTCACAAAAAACTCAACTTTATTATTCTTCTTCATATTTCAATCACTTCTCAAATTATTTAATTGTTTCAGCTTTGCGTTGATGGAATACCCTAACCAATAATATAAAGAAATTAGAAATGAAGGGTTTCAAGATAAAACTTGCAAATGAGCCATGTGTGGGAGCTCAGTTGCGAGATGATATTGAGGACTATGATAATTGAAACCTTCTGGTGTGTGTATTTATACGCTCGCATGCATGTGAGATTGCATAACTTTTGTCTAACCTCAATATAACTCTTTCTACACAAACATTAACAACCAAGTTTCCATGTTCATAATACATCTATATATAGCTTTAGTTTTTCAATGTCATTATTTGTGTGTTTTTAGTGTGTATTATTTGTTTAGCTTATATTTTAATTGTAATTTTTGGTTAAATGTAAGTAAAGGTAGTAGCCTTAACTTTGCCATTAAAGTCTATCATCATCATTGTCATCATTATTATTTATTTATTCCCAATTAACCATTAAGGGTAATGGATAATAACCAGGATTTCTTATGCATAATTTAGCTAACACCTTTATAGTAATTCCAAAAGTCAGATTTAACATTTTAATTGATATGTAAATTGATAATTTTAATAGGCCTAGTGTATTAGATTAAAGAGATGAAATTAATTACAAACAATTAATTTATAGGGCAATTCCAAAGGTAACAAACAGACTGACAAAACAACGTTTTTTACACTTTAAAAATCATTATATTTCTAATGATATAATAAAACAACTAAAAAAATACATCATTTAACAGAGGGAAAGTAGGCTATTATGTTAAAAAAAAGTGTATAAATTTAATCATAGTATTTAAAAAATATATGTAAATTAAATGTAACGGACTGACAGTCTGTCATACACTAATTTCACAGTACATACTTTGCACTCAAATTTCTCTAAACATATCTGTGAAAAAAAATGCAAACTTATATTAAAAATAGTAACAAAGTAGGTAATTAATTAAATATAATTCAGCCTCCCTTGAAGTTAGCATGAATCATAGTAAAATTAAATTATATGTCAGTAACGGACTGACACTTATTTTCTTAAAAACCAAATTACGTTGGTATATTTGCATTTTCAAATAAGAAAAAAATAGTACAACAATACCACAGCTATAATGTGTTTATTCTATCATACTTTTGAGCCAAGCAAATTTTTTTCCTATCAGGTAGTTGGGGCACTGAAAATGGTCCATTTCCAATGAAGTTAATAGGGCCAAAAAAATATGTATTTTTTTTCAACTTCATCAATATCAAGTTGTTTTGGCCAACAAAAGTTGTCACAAATGCCTTCTAAAAATTTCATTTTGACATGATTTCCATATTCATCTAATACTCTACAGATGTAGACTTATAAAATACAGCATAGTACAATTCTTTTTCAATTTTTATATTCTGAATGTCATCTAGACCTAATGAGTTTGTTTGGATCTGTGAGGGTAAAGTTTGAGAAATAGCTTCAGCTGGCATTCTGAAAAAATGTGTTTCAAAATCACTACATCCAGCATGTGGTGCAAATTCAATGTGATATGGCTTTGCAGCCTTTACAATATACCGGGTGTTCATTTGAAAACTTTCCTCCAAAATATCTTGAAATAACGCATTGCAAAAAAAAATGTTTTAAACAAAAGTTGTTTGGTAGTGAGGGGGAAGTAAGGTGGTAAGACAGATATGACCTTGGATGGCGTTGCTAAGCTTATGTTAAGGTCACTTTGAATTTTTTTAATTAGACTCCCTATTTTTTATCACATGTTCCTGTAGATCACGTTTAACCATTTTCAAAATGGTGGTTTTAAGCTTTTTAAAATAAAAACTATTATGAGATATGAGCCTCACAATTTTCCGAGTTGCCGGCACCGGGCGGGGAATTAGAATTTGGCCTATTTAAACATAGCTCAGGAAGGTACAAGTGTGTGTGTGCTGTGTGCTCACAAATGTGTGTTTGTTCAAGTTTATTTGATTTGTAAAATAATTATTGAGAAAAACACTTTTTTAACTCTAAGTTTAAAGGAGGTTTTCAAAATGCTCTCCATTGTTGAGCTAAACAATGATATAGTTTATTTGAGAATTCACTTCTGACTTTTCATAGGGTTTCTTTTGTAATACTTCTACATGCCATTGTTATACTATTTTTTAACTCTTCTATATTTGCCGGTTTAGTCCCATAAATAGTGGACTTTAAATGTCCCCATAAGAAAATCTAGGGGCGTTAACTCATGTCAATTTGCTAGCCACTCAATTGGTCCTCTTTTGCCAATCCATTGTCCATTAAATCTGTTGTCTAACTAACCATTGACGAACGAGTAGTGTATGGTGAGGGGGCTCCATCTTGCTGAAAATGTAAAAGATCTTCATCAAGCTCCATGTCTCCATGATTGTATAGTTGATTTTCTAAGGTGTGCACTATGAGAGGATGAATTGCTTCTTCAAGCATTTCCAAGTATTTTCCTCCTGTCAACTTTCCGTCAATAAATATCGAACCTATGATCGTGTCACCTAGTATACCTGTCCAAACGTTTAGTTTTTCTGGCCATTGAGTGTGTCCGTCAATACAAATTTGAGGATTTTGATCACTCCAAAACGACAATTGTGTTTATTTACAAAACCACTTAAGAACAAAGTGCACTCTTCAGAAAAACAGATACATTCTATTATCAATGGATTTGCATTCAATAATTCGATAATTTCTTCACAAAACTGTACTAGCCTATCAGGACCATCTGCTTAATTATGTACCTGCATTGTATACGGATTAAACTTATTTAACTTTAATGTCTTATGAATCGAACCAATGGATACACCAGTAGCTTTAGACACTTCCGACACTGAAGCTTTGGGATTTCCGACGTAAGTGTCCAAAATTTCCACTCGAGTTAATTCACTCAATACTGTACTCACAGTCCATTTTTTGTTCCAAAACATAACTATGTGATACTTTTTATCCTGGTGTTTTAGTTGAACATTGGTGCCATTCTTCGAGGACATTGAGCCTCGGCACCATACAGAAATATCAATTCTGTTCTCTCTTCCAGACTATAAACCATTTTTCAAGATTGTATGTTAACAGTAGAAAGCAAACGAGGGAACTAATGGACTTGTTACTGTAATTGATAGTAAAACCAATGTTTTGTTTACGATCTCACACAAAAACACTTGTACCTTCCCGAGCTATGTTGGAATAGGCCAAATTCTAATGCCAACCGCGGTGCCAGTGACTCAAAAACTTGGGAGGCTCATTTCTTGTGATAGCTTTTACTTTAAAAAGCTTAAAACCACCATTTTAAAATGGCAAAACGTGATCTACAGGATTATGTAATAAAAAAAAGGGAGTCCCATTTGAAAAAATCAAAGTGAACTTAACATCACCTTAGCAACGCCACTCAAGGTCATATCTGTCTTACCACCTTACTTCCCCCTCAGAACCAAACAACTTTTGTTCAAAACATTTTTTTCTACAGTGCATTTTTTTTTAGATATTTTGGTGGAAAGTTTTCAAATAAACACCCGGTACGGCGACAATGTTTGACCAAATTTCTTCTAGTTGTAGTTAACAAGCTGTGAATTCATATTTTGCTATGAACTTGACATTAATTTTCTTCACATGTTGTTTATGTAAACAAAATCTTCAGCAGATTGGATTCTTTTGCCAGAAAGTACTGTAATCTGAGCTGTTCTTTTGACTTCCCCACCAATTCCATCCACAGATCCCTTCCTGTGAGAAGTCGCAAAAAAGTTCCATGTAACATTAGAAAATTCTGCTAGAAGAAAGGTAATATTACAAAATGTAAATTTCTTCTTGAACTGACTTGGTGCTCCATCAGATTAAAAATGTGCTTTGTCATTTTTATATTTGCTCTTCAGGTCTTGAAGAATATGAGCAAGATACACATGTACTGCAACTTTGTCATTATTCAAATGGTCATACACCAGAGCATATGATTCAGTTTTATTTTCTCCACCATTATTGTAAATAATGTAAATATTGTCACATGCTTATTCACCCAGTTAGCTGATTGAATTTCATTTTGTTCCTGGCAAGCATAATTTTCTGCAAAGTCAATTTATACAACAGCTTCACTAAGGCTCAGATTTTCTTTAGTGTGTGAATGTGCATTGCCGTACACACTTGATGGAGGAGTGCCGTAAAAATACTGGCACTTTTTCTTTCAATAACTCTTGAACAGTCTTGAGCTGTACCTTCATATTCTTGTTTGTTTACTTCAGGCTCAGCTACCCATTGGTACCATTTAAATATTTCGTCCATGAGCTCCCTCTCACAATTCTTATATACTTCAAATTATGAACACTTTTTACATCTACTCAACATACAAGGTTTCAACTCTCACATGTAATTTGACCTATAAATTCACAAAACTGTGTTTTGATGGGTAGCCCAACTTCATTTAAAGTTTTGACTAAGAAATTCACATTTTCGTGGATTTTGCAGATGCAAACATTATGTGGAATATCCTCCTGGAGCAAAACTTGAGGTGGTATCATAGCTACAAACTTAGAAAAACCAATATTAATAGTTTCATTTTCTGTACAAATAACACCGTAAGCTTCTTTTAGTGTTATAAGTAAATACCTAACATTTTTGGATTCGAGTCTTCTCTTCTTTTTTTGGTACAATATCAAAGTCTTTTAAACCTAGAGTCTGCCAAGATAAAGCATCACTAACATAAAACTCCTTCACAGCTTTTTCACAATTTAGGGTTTTATCATCAGGCACAATTTTCCTTGGGAGAAACTACCACAAGTCCTTGTTTTACTGCAAACTCTTTCATGAGAGCCCTTTGTTTGCGAGGGGAATGAGGCAAATCATTTTGTAATTTTTTCCGGGCATTGCCTTGTGACTGTTTACTAGAAATAACTAAATATTCTTTGTTCTCAGGAGCGGTACTGGTAATAGCCTGCTGCACGTTTTGAATTTTCCTTGTTTGATTTCTTTTATATTCCTTATTTTTGTTTCTCAGTTAAATTTTCTTAGTTTTACTAAACCCTGCCCTTTCAGATCTCTTCCTAAGTTTTACTTTTTCTTTTATCTTCTCATGGCCTTCTTTTTCTTAAAGTCTCTCTCTGTATTTTCTTTGTTTTTCTCCATTTGTTAATAGAGCCATCACATCTAAATATTTAAAAAAGAAAATGCTCTGTAGTAATTAAACCGTAGTAATTGTGGTTTTTGATACTGCATCCACTAAATACATTTCTAAAATACCCTTATGGGCTAATATAACTTAAATGAATTATCATTGTTTGTATAGACACACACAGGCCTAAACTAGTGTGGTAGGCCCATGATACCTTTACATGATGTTTGGTTAATATTACTATACAAAATTATTTAAAGGATAGGCCCAGTTACATTGTTTAATCAAAGTCGAATAATAGTGGATTTATATTCCTGACCCATAGAATGTTGATATATTGTTTTGGAATAAAGTAAATTCACTGTAAACAACTTATTTACTTGAATGTATTCATAGAACAGACTTACAAGGAAATGGAGGGAAATCAATCTTTTGATCTAACTTACAATCTTGCCACCCAAAATTCCAGTAAAATAAATTTTTATTTTCCTTGCTAGTTACACTAGTGTAGTCAGTCTATTACTGTTGGTCTGTTACTGTGATTGTCATTCCGTTACTATAAAAATTTATCTCTCGCACATAAGCGAGCTTTATAGCGGCTTATCTTCCCAGCAGCATCACTTTGAATTTTGAAAAACCACTTTGAACTTATTGGTTTCATCATTTCGTTTTTTGGCACAACTATCTACATTTGGTTTTTCTCATGGGATTTGAGTTCTTCTTCAATTGCTTCAATCTAATTTTGAGCCTCAGGTCGGCTCACAACTTCTTCAAATGTTTCTGGTATTACATTTTGTACTAAATTTACATCATATCTAGGTGGTAGCCGGATTTTACCTCGATCCTTTAAGCATTCCAATTTTGTGTTTTGTTGAGGAACTTTTGCACTTGGATCAACATCAATTTAATCTTAATTGTCAGTGGTTTCTAGTTTTTGTGCACTTGATCCCAGCTGACATTCTGGATGGCTTATGACATGCTCTTCATTTTGTTGTTCATGGTGTGGGGCTTTAAGAAAACTTTCTAGCCTATCTTCATGTTGCTCTGTTGAGAATTTCCCACCCATCTGTATGGATTTTGTATCACAATGAAATTTTTCACTAAACGTAACATCTCTTGAAATTAAGATGCACTTTGTGTTTGGATCATACAAACAAAAATTTGCCGATTCACCTTGGTAGCTGACAATTAACACTTTCTTAACCTTTGAATCGAGCTTTCGTCAAAATTGTTTTTGTACACATACGTATGCTACAGAACCAAAAACCCTTAAATGGTCAACAGTAGGCTTTTTCTTCATCCAAAGCTCGTACGGTGATGTCTCGGAATTTTGTTTTGTAGCTGTGCAGTTGAGTACATACAAGGCTGTATTTATGGCCTCAGCCCACAAAAACTTTGGAAGATTTTTTTGCATGCAACATAGTGCTGGCGCTCTCGACTATTATCCTGTTGTTCTGTTCTAGCATGTATGGTGCTGTGTTTTCCATGACTATGCCTCTCAATGCCATGTATGATTTCATTTCCTTGTTACAGTACTCAGTACCGATATCAGTGTGAAGAATCCTCATCATTTTTCCAAACTTTGTTGATATCATTTTTTCATATTCTTTGAACTTATCGAACACGTCTGACTTGTGTCTCAGAAAATACACATATCTATACCCTGACACATCAACTTTAAATATCAAGAAAAATTTTGCACCTCCGAGAGAATCCACCGGCATTGGTCCACACACCTCAGAATGAAAAAATTCACTGAGTTGTCTAGGTTCTTTTGGTATTTCCTTCTTGAATGCAAGTCCTTGTGATTTCCCAACTTGGCAAGATTCGCAGAAAAAATCTTCAACACTACTCAACTTGGCATCTTGCACAATTTATTTTTCCACCATATCTTTAAGTGTCTTTTTATTTACATGCCCAAAACGTTCATGCCACATTTTTAGAGTAGTTGACACATTTGCTTCATCACCATATTTTTTTGGCTTAACCTTGAAAAACATTTTACAGATCTCATTGTTCTGTTTGATGCCTTGAGCAGCAATGTCACTATCATGGCTGATTATGACATACCGTCCTTGAAAAATAACATCACAATCTTTTTCTGTACAGACACCAATGGGAAATAAATTTTTCCTCAACTTGGGCACGTATAAGGTGTTTTCTATTCGTGTTTGTTGCCACTTGCCATTCACCAGATTTTCCACTATAACTGTACCACACCCTAACATCTCACATTCACCATTATCACCAAGCGAAACAGTTTCACCGTTTATAGGTTGGTATTCCACAAACCAGTCCCGTTGATAACTTATGTGCCTAGATGCACTACTGTCAGCCAACCATACACCCCCTATGTTTCTGTCAATTATCTCTCTTGCTCAAAAGACTGTACTACACTGCCACCTGTGTTTATAACCTGCAAACTTTTATCCATGCACTTTTCACGACTGTTGCCATTTTCACAAGACGATGATGCCACAAATGCCGACGTTACGTTGCAATTGGATTTGTTGCCTTCTCTTTTCTCCTTGTCTTTCTTTTTCTTTCTACAGTCTCACGCAAATTGTCCTTTCCTTTCACAGTAGAAACACTTGACTTGGATTTTTGATGTGTCCGACACGTTCTGTACACCTCTAGTGCCATTTGAATTCTTGTTCCCACACCAAGCCATACCTGAAAACGCCGTGTCCATTGTGTCGTCCTCAGTTATTCTTGTCTCTTCCTTTATGAGTCTTTCGGTTAAATTTGCAACTGTTTGATCAGCAACCTCCACACTGTCCCACGCCATTTTTAGTGCATTATATTTTAAAGGTAAGCTAGCTAAAATCTTTGCCATTATGGCCACACTTGAAGTATTTTCTTCAAGTTCAATGAGCTGTTGAGCCATATTTTTCCCCTTCGCTACATGTTGGACCACTGAATCACTCGGATTCATTTGATACTCGTGAAAACGTTGAATTAAAATAATTTTGTTAGATGCTGATCTTTGCTCATGTATTGCACTCAATTTCATCCACATCTCGTGGGCCCTGATACATGTAAGA
>CABFWB010003723.1:52779-72852 GCA_902151455.1 Timema bartmani
AATAGTTATTATGATAAATTTATGTATTATTGTGTCGTATAGTTTATTAATCAAGTACTTAATGTATTTGGTAGTTTTCAATGGGTTTGCAGATTTACCATGGAAATTGATATAAAGGGGTTTATTAGCCCTTCATTACCCCGCTAAATTGAGAGTTGACTATGTTGTTTTTTTATATTCATTACAATATGGTAGGGATGAAGATGGCAGTTTATTAGAGGAAATGCACCTGAATGAGTGACAAAAATGCCATGTTAATTTTATAATTGTAAATTATTATTCATGATTTGTGTGGGCTACTTAGTCTATACAGTACATATACAATAATTAAGATTGGTTAAAATGTTTTTTAAATCAACTAATACATTCTTTTACAAAAAAATATGGTATTTTTGGTATTTCCACTTTTTTCCTTCTTTCATTCCATTTAGGGCATACAGCAACTATAATCAATTTTTCCTTCTTTCATTCCATTTAGGGCTTACAGCAACTATAATCAATTTTTCCTTCTAGAAAATTTATGTCATTCATTTCTCATCCTTTTTACAAATAATTCTTAAACATGTGTTTATCTTGCACAATAAAAGATGCCTCCAATGACAAATTACCACTCTTCATTTCTAAAATTTTCTCTAAAACCAAATTTAATGCCTCTATAATTATATTTATAATCTATTAGGTGTCTGGAAAAATGAAAATTTCCTCTGGAAAACACAGGGAATTTTGTAATAAGAAAATAGTGGCAATCCTGTGGAGGTGTCTTTTCCACAAATGGTTCTTACCTTCTCATTTCAGGAAAATGCTTGTTTATTTCCTTAAAACTTCCCTGTGCCATAATTCTTAGAATATTTAGAGCTAGTTTTGAAAAGCAAAAATGGGTGGAACGATGTGTATCTATGTTTCAGTGTGTATTTCATCTTAACTACTTTGATTTCAACATACAAAGTAAGAATTGTTTAGGAGCTTTATTCTTTTTCAAAACACATTTTCTATGAACTCAGTCTCATCTTATACTTTTTTTTTTTAGCTATTTGCACTAAACTCCGAGTAAAATGGAATGAAATCTGACTACTAAACATAGTATATTCATAGAACTGATTAATTTAAAATGGCTCCATTCTTGGTAAATTTAGCAATGCATTTTAATTTTAAAAATAACATATCATTTGCTTAAAAGACTTTTAACTGTTGCCGTAACTTTGTCACTAGTTATTTCTCTTTTTCTAGGTTTATAAAACATCAATGTTTGTGTTTGGTGGCTACACAGGGGATATTCATTCCAACTCAAATTTGACAAATAAAAATGACTTATATGAATATAAGTTGAAGACAGGACAATGGAGTGAATGGAAATTCATTGGAAGGTAATGTTGAGTAAACACTTCTTACTATAAGATTTAACTATTTTGTTATTTGTGTTTGAAAAAAACATAAATATTATAATAGATTCAAAGTTTAAGAAGCTTGACTTGAAGTTTTATAAACTCCAATTTTACCTGACAAGTGCTTTCCTTCAACTTCCACTGAATAAACAATACACAACATATTTGAATAACATTTACATCCAATACCACATTGAAAATTGCTTATTGTCCAACAAAAATGAAGTGTAATTTTTATTCTTCAAATAGTAGTACAGTAGTCGGTTGTCTAATATCATCATCTATACAAGTTAATTAAAGTACTATAAATAGTATTATTTACTGGCCTGGTATCACCATTTTTTTATGAAATTGTGTTTAAATCTTAATTGAGATGTTTTAATGAGTTTGTATAAAACATACTCCATATGGTTTGGAATCATTTGTAATTATTTACTAGTTGTAAGTGACCCCTATTAGGTCAAAGTGACATTTAGATTAGGCCTGTATGGGATCCCTAACTTTGTAAAAAAAATCAGGAAATTGGATGTTCCCTAAACTCTCTCGGTATTTTTTGAGAAAAATTTATATGAAAAGGTTACAATCAAGAGACTGTCTATCATTGGGACGTTTGTACTTAATGCTCATTAACAAGATATTCATTTATTTAAATTAAATTAAACTAACCTTATCTTCCTTTAATCATATTAATTAATTGAAAGGAACGCCTAAGAATAAGTTATAAAGAGGTTTAAAAGAATAAAGAAAATCAGGTACATACTTATAAAGTAAAACTAGAAAGCATATAAGATTACTTAGGTTATATGGTGAATTGAAGAATAACCTTAAAATATAGATCATAAAGAGTTTAAATAAAAGTTGTCAGAGAATAAGTATAACATATCATTTTGTAAGACACATATTGAATAAAGTATTTAAAAATTGATAATAGAATCAGTTATATTTTGTGAGAGTGAAACTAGAGTAAATATAAAACAGGACAATTGAATGGGTTAAAATACATTAAACATATTAAAATTCTAACGAAAGTACCAAATACATTGATATTAAAGACTACAGGTTAAAGAATTAAAAACATATAAAAAATATTAGATTGGCGAATAACTGAATAAGACATGGTAATAGTAAACTAAAGTTTTCGAGAAAGAAAACTTTGATATAAGTGACAGGGAATTATTATATAAATTTAGTTGTTAGAGGTTAATAAATCATTTAACCGTGAAACATATAAAGAAGGATGAGATTATAAAAGATTAATTGTTAATTGAAAAGTTGATTAGACGTTCCTTAACTGAATTTAGTTCCACTCCTTAAGTCTTGAACGCCAAAAGGCAGGTTGACTTGACTACATGTTTCAACGTACAAACACCATCTTCAGGTCTGAGGAAAACCAATGTATAATTAAATAAAATAAGGTGTAAGACTAAATAGAGAAATATATTGAAATTGAAAATTTCAAAAGAATTAATATTAATTAAATTGAATGAAAAAAGCTAACCTAGAAAGGACACGGAAGTAGCAAACAGGAAAAAAATGTAAAGATATTATATTCATTAGATTAATGGTGATACACTATCAAGCTTACCTCGAAAATTAGGATCAGATGTTCTCCTTGTCACGCCAAAAGTGTAATAATGACAATGAAAAGTTGTTAAATACAGTTCAACTAAGAAAAGAATATCCAGATGATATAGATACCAACATGAGAAACAAAAAGTATATATGGAGTTGAAAATATATATGGTAAGGGAGTTGGGTTCGATATAGATAGACATAAAAAGATAAAAGAAGGTAGATGACATAATAGGAAAAAGAGACAGGTTCTAATCTTCACGACCTGGCCCGGTCAGGTCTCAATTACGATGGTAGGAGGGCAGCGGAAAATGGGATAGGTGAAAGGTTATGGTTAATTAATTGTTGAGAGGTTTTTGATTGTATTAATTAAAGTTTGGTTCTCAAATTTTGTTTGTTCATTGAGGATGTTATGATGGAAGCTTGCATTATAGATATGGAGATTTTCAGCGATGTTCATTTTGTGGCCTTAAATAGCAGGTAAAAGAAGTTTCATGCATTGTTCGATGGGGGTAGGTTGGTGTCCAGAAATTTTTAAATGTTCTGCAAATTTCAATTTAATCCTGTTAAATTTGAAGTCACTTAAGTGTTCAAAATAACGTTTTGAGAGGGCCCGGCCAGTCTGATCTATGTAGGCAGCATTACAATCACATGTTAATTTATAGATTCCACTTTTCCTATAAATGTTGTGAGTATTAAGGTTGGAATTGGATATGTGCTTTTTGATTATGTTATTGGTTGAAAAGGCTATTTTTATATGATGTCTTTGTAGAATTCTGGAAATTTTGATGACCTCTTGGCCTGTAAAGTTTATTTTAACCCATTTAGGTTGATTCAGGTTATCATATATTTTTGTAAGGTTGGATTTGGGAAGCATCTGGGCTTTTTGTTTTTGAAGAATATTAAAAATAACAGAGTGAGGGTAACCATTGGCAGTGGCAATTTGTTTAATGATATTCAATTCCTTAGTATAATTTTTCTTTGAAAATGGTATATGAAGAAGTCTATAAATTAGACTGTTGAAGGTTGCAAGTTTGTGGGAAATAGGATGGTTGGAGTTGAAAGGAATAATAGCATCTGTATGAGTTGGTTTACGGTAGATCTTAAAATCAAAAGTGTTGGTCTTAGATTTGGAAATATTGAGATCAAAGTAATTGATATTGTTATTGAGACCGAGTTTAATAGTGAAAATAAGTTTCTGATGAATGTGGTTTAATATATCATTATTATTGAATATTGATTGGTCAAGGATATTGTCATATATAATTAAAATGTCATCAACGTATCTACAATAGAACTGAATGTAGATGAAGTTAGAAATGTAATTTAATATTTTAGGATCATTTGTTTGCATGAAAATTTCAGACATTATACATGAGATTGGGGATCCCATGGCTAAGCCGTCAGTTTGTGAGTAGAATTTGTTATTAAACTGGAAATAGTTTTTATTAGTTATGGTTTGAACTATGTTGATTAATTGATTGATGAAATCAGTGGAAAATTCTTTTTCAGTTAGTGATGATCTGATTATAATGATAGTTTAATTGATGGGAACGTTAGTATAAAGATTGGAAACGTCGAGTGACATGAATTTAGAATTTGGGTTTAAAGTTACATTTTGAAGTTTGTTAGTAAGATCATAAGAACTTTTGACGTTGTAAGAATATGGAAGTTGTAAGCTGTTGCTTAATTCATGATTACACGTATAATTTTTTTTGCTATTTTGTATGCTGGAGCATTTTGATAATTGACAAGTGGTCTAATTGGGATTTCTGGTTTATGAATTTTAGGGAGTGATGTAAATGCAGGGGCTTTAGAATTCATGTTAAGAAATTTGTAGTTGTCAGTAGGTTTGATAATCAGAGGTATTTGTTTGTATTTGTTTTGATGATTTTTTGAAAATTAGTTGTTGGATCAGTTTTAAGGTCAATGATATTGTTGTTGTGTATAAAATCAAGAGTTTTTGAAATATATGAATCGAGATTTAATAGTACAATAGTATTACCTTTGTCTGCTTTAACATTGACTATCTTATCGGATAAAAGTTTTTGTTTAAGTTTTTTGACGTTGGTAAATTCAGATTTATGATTAGTGTTATTAGAATTTTTATCGATTACTTTTTTGATGTGGTTGGCTATGAGATGTCGGGTTTCCTCCCTAGATTCTGGATTAATTTGTTTGATAGCATTTCCACTGTCAATAATAAGAGAATGGATTTTATTAGTAAGATGTCCATAACTAAGGATTTGTTCTTCCTGGTTACTAAACTGTTTGTTTGTCAAGTTCAATATCCTTGTATAAAATTTATGTGTTTGTTTATGATAGGTTTGCATAGGGGGTTTTTGAGATAGGGTAAGGTTATTAAGTTTGTGTACTAGGGTGTTGGTGACCTGGTGGTCTAGGGGTAAGGTGTCAGACTTCTGTGCTGAGGGTCAGGTGTCAGACTTCTGTGCTGAGGGTCCGGGGTTCAATCCTCGGTCCCGGCACAGATTTATCTGATTGCCGAACCCTTCCTTCACCTCTGACAAGATGTGTATTAATCACAACTTGTGAATGTGAGAAATGCCAGGCCTCCACCGTGGTTCGGATTCCACGTTAAACTGTAGGTCCTCCATTTCATCTCACAATCACCCTACCATTACACATTAGCGTAAGTGCGTATAACCCGAACGGGTAGTAAGACGCGGTGCTAATAATAATAATAATAATAATAATAATAATACTAGGGTGTTGTGTTTACATTCCATAATGTTAGCTATAGTGTCTTCAGTATGAATGAATAATTGTTCCCAAACATAAGGGTGTATGGAGTTGGAAAGTTCAAGATGAAGTAGGTAAGCTTGATAGTTGATAGTAATGAAAATGTTGTGTATATTTTATTTCTTTAAAAAAATTTCTACAAAATTACAGAATTTAAATTTATTGTTTAAATTTCTAAATTGCAAACTAATCAGAATTTTGGTCTTTTTCCTCAAACCTGTAAGGGATCCCTAACCTTCTAATTTTATCATCAAATTATTTTTATATCTTTTTATTGTTATGAATGGGAATATTAAGTTTAGACTAAAATTTTAGATCTGAAAAATAAATATAAGCCTAAAGTGGAAAATTATTTTTAGATATTTTCCTGTTTCCCATCCCATTGGAAATGTTTCCCAAGTGAACAACTCCTGAAACAAAATATCATTCCCACACAGGCCTAATTTACAGTTTAGTAAGCATTTGGCGGCCACAAGAAATCAACACTAACAGCAAGCACATCTCATTGAGCAACGAGTAGTGATGACTAATTCTTCACTTTGAATAAAGGCTATATTACACGAAGTAGATTGCAGTGCTGCCTTATGACATTTTGCAGTGCTGCGAGCTGGCAAATCTGGAATACCTAATACTCACACGGTGCTTTCTGACAAATGTATTATCTTTCTGCTCAATGAAGGAGGGAGGGACTTTATCATCTGCACTGGTTTTTGTTGGATCACTTTGTGCCAAGATGTTCTGCCAACTACAAGAAGAGTAAGATTTCCTTCTATTGTACTGATTCAACTGAAGTTTGAAATCTCGTAGTGTTTAAAAATGCAGAAAGAGGTATGTGCAGAGGTAAAATTTAGTATCAAAACAGAACACTGTGTCTCACACTTGGACGATCATATCTTAATTAGATGTTGACGATTTCCGGAATTACCTACTTATGAAGGAAGACACCTACAAATATATTTTGTGTATCATGTTTCAGTGGTCGAAAAAGCAAGGTACTTTTATGAGAGCAGCCATCTCTCCACATTAGAAGCTAAATTCTACACATTCGAGAATTTGGAAGCAGAAGTTGACCCCACAGTGGCATTACGCACAGAAAGCAGACATCCAATCGAAAAATTTCAAACATATTTTATATCAGCTCTACACTGATCACTTAGGTATATTACATAATCCTATTGCAGAGCTGCAAATGATGTCAAAAAGCAACCTGCTTTGTGTAATATGGCAGCAAAACAAATATAGCACGAGTATGTTAAACCAAAAATTATTTGTCATCAATCTTTTAATATCTCTTTGATCGCCTTGATCTTAAAATAATTTCATCTAGGAATTTGTAAGTGTATCATCTAATATAGAATTAAAAAGATAATTTTTCTTTCATTCAGCTATGTAAACTCAACCGGTACTGCGAGGATGAATGTGAGAAAGATTGAATAATAAGCAATTAGTCCTTGGTCTACCTTGGCTAAGTGATTAGTCTGTTTAAATTGATGACATACTAACAATGACCCATTGTTTTCACATTGGCCTGTCAGGAACAAACTATATACTCTCCAAAATGTAAAGGAAGTTTTCTTTCATATCTAACTCGGATAAAATTGCCATGCATAAAAAAGGACTCAAAATTGGTAACTAAGAATATCAACCCGGTTTTCAAGCATTAACAACAAACATTTCAGCTCATTGTTTCATATTTGAGCTAAACAAACAAATTTATAAATAAGAATGTTTGAACACTTTTTTTTTTTCTATTTCTAAAAAGGTTTACTTTTGGCCTGTTTACTTTCCTTGTTTTGATGCAGAACCAGATTAGTTCATATTGAATATGTTCACTAAAAGATAAACTTTATATTAACATTGAGGTAGTGTTTAAACAAAAGGAATATTTTAACTGCGTACATCAGCTTTATTTGACCAGCTGACTTTATCATTGCTAGATTGATATAGCTTTTTTTTTTTTCCAAATTAGATAATGGACCTGAGCTTCAGAACCTACTAAAACACCTTCCTGATAATTGAATATTACTGGGTACATAATTATTTATTAATGTTTGGAATTGTTTTTAGGTAATTTGTGCTTTCCTTAGATTTATTTAGTTTCAAACAGGTTTTTTGGTATAACAAAACTGTTAATTTATCCCTATTATACACTCATCCCCCCCTTAACCTTTAAAACAAAGCAATTTAAAAATCAGTTTTATTTTATTCTCTCATATAATTTTGGTTTTTGATATTGAAAAAACAAAAATCTTTATAAATCTTATCATTAATATTTCTTTTCAGTTTAAAAAAAAAAAATATGATAGTAAATGCATATCTTAACCCTAAAATGACTCAATCATATTGTTTAAAAATGAATAATTGCTGTTATTTAAATTTATTTTAAATGTGTTTGGTGCTATAACTGGCCTATGGTGACCTAGCAGTCTAAGGGTAAGATGTCGGACTTCTGTGCTGGGGGTCCGGGGTTCAATCCTCGGTCCCAGCACAGATTTATCTGATTGCCAAATCCTTCCTTCACCTCTGACAAGACCTGTATTAATTACAACTTGTGAACGTGTGGAATACCAGGCCTACACCGTGGTTTGGATTCCACATTGAACTGTAGGTCCTCCATTTCATCTCACAATCCACCCTACCATTACACATTAGCATAAGTGCAAATAACCCAAACTGGTAATAAGACAGGGTGCTAATAATAATAATGATGATAATGATGATGATATAAATAATAATACTAATAATAATAATAAATGATGCTGATGATGATAATGATTAATGATAATGATGATAATAATAATAAAATAAATAATAATAAATATTATTATTATTAAACTGGCCTAGTCTTATTCCTAATATTTTAATTACATTTGACCTTGCTTACAAGAAAAAAAACACAGTATTTTTTTTTAAACAAATATATCATAATAGCTAACAATTGGGCTAAATCTTGCATTAATCAAAAGTGTTATCCCCCTATTATTTGGTTTACATATTTATATTACACTTTCACATTATCTTTACTCTATGGGGTCTTACCTTGACTGATTACACTATGGTGTAGTTTATAAGATAGGGTTATAGTGTCATCGGTCAAGGTAAGGCTGATATCTTTCAGGGCAAACGGAGTATACAAACTATTATGGCTCTGTGAATAGTCGGATTTCTAGCTTTGAGCTGAGCTTTAAATAGATACTCGAGCTCATGCTTGAAAGATTATAAACCATTTTAAATTTTAAACTTTTTTTAAAAGTATATGATCCTTATTTCATTTAAAATTATATTTATTTTTTTAGCACTGTATCTTAGTACCTATTTAGGTTGTATGTTTATGTACTAATAATGCTGATGGTTTTAAGGATTAGTAAGGTTATATTTATAGGAAGTGTACCCGCATTTGTGTGGAGGGAGAGTGGAGAACCGCTTAAGAAAATCCCCACTTTCAGCACACCTGACCAAGATTTTAACTTCTATCTCCCTATCATTGGCAGTATAGCCTACCGCGATAGTACCATGTTAGACCATGCTCTCACCAAATTGGGTATATATTTATTCAACCCAAACTATACTCTTCTTGATACTCAGGGGCTTCGTGAAAAACTCGTTTGAGATAGACTCGAATTTAAAAAAATTTGAGCTCTCAGACCCCAAAAAATTACACACCATAACAACAGATGCTAAGGATTAGAGGAACGAAGGAGCTAGTAGTAGTTCATACTTATTATTTGATAAAGACATTTATTAATCAAATGAATAAGCAAGCTTCCTTGTTTTATGAAGTTCAAAACTGTTGAATGAAGGTTAGCTTACAGGAACCTGTAGCCGATACTTGTACTGGAAGAGATTGCATACAAACAACTTAAATAGACTGACATCTATAGGAGGATATTCATTTGGTCATTATTAACATTTCCTCCTCTACCAAGTTGGCACATAACACAACTTTCTCTCCTCTGCTTCTATTCTTTGATCTCATCTAGAATGAACCAACTTGTTGAAAATACAATTTTGATTGCTAGTGAGTAGTATTTCTTCTGAAGAAATTTTTTAATTTGTGTGTGTCTGTGTTCTATATGCAATCAGAAATATATGCTAATATTTGAAAAAAAATTATCACAAGTTAATAAAGAAGTGAACATACAACATCAAAATAGTTATAAATACTTCCTTAAAACATTCACTTAAAACATAACCCGGTTCTGTGACCACATGGTCTAAAGGTGCCAATCCCGCAAGAGAATAAACTGCAGATAATGGTTTGATCCTATTCAGGTGTATAATAGGTGGTTTTTCCTAAAAGGTTTTCCACTCTTTCTCTCTCTCTCTCTCTTCACAAATGCAGGTACACTTAATCTACATTGACCTTCCTCATCCCTAACCACATCATATAAGCTGATAATCCAAATGGGTAGTAAGACACAGTGTTAACAAAAAAACATTCTTTAAATTATATGTATTTATATAAGCATAAAATATTTCAATACATAAAAATGGTTCAATTTATAGCTATCTTTTTTTTTATATTATTATTATTAACATTATTATTATCATCATCATCATCACGTCTTACTACCCGTTTGGGTAGTACGCACTTACGCTAATCTGTAATGGTAGGGTGATTGTGAGATGAAATGGAGGACCTACAGTTTAACTTGGTATCCGAACCACGGTGGAGGCCTGGCATTCCACACATTCACAAGTTGTGATTAATACAGGTCTTGTCAGAGGTGAAGGAAGGGTTTGGCAATCAGATAAATCTGTGCCGGGACCGAGGATCGAACCCCGAATCCCTAGCACAGAAGTCTGACACCTTACCCCTAGATCGCCAGGTCACCTTTTTCATATTGATAAATGCTTATCCAATGGGTAGTACAAATTTGAACAAAACTGTATATTTTATAGATTTGGTACAATGTGTGAACACAACCATAACATTTAAACATCAGACACCTACTTGAAACTAAATTCAATTTGTTTTAACCCAATTTGTTGTAACCATCCTGGTTAAATTTTGGAATATAGAGCTACACAAACAAAAACTTCAAATTATGTTAAAATATTGGTTAATAATTTGGTGTTAGTTAAAAAGGTATAAACACTTTTAAGTAAAATAGGATAAAACTTTTTTCTTAATTTACAAACATTTTTATCTCCAACAAACAGGTATCAGTATACAAAGCAAATTACATGAAACTAAAACTTATTTAATTAATACGACTCGTATAACTTACATTAAGTATGTTAAATATATAGCATGGCTTATTTTCTGCTAAACTGGTCATGTTAATTAGTTTTCTCATAAAATATTGTACTCTCTTTTTAGAAGAGAAACATTTATTATTTCAAACATATGGTCTCCAGAACTACCCCCTAGCCCCACCACATATACAGCTGGATATGATCTTAATGAATTGACCACATACTTTTTTTTATGGCATAAATTGGCAGTGAGAATTTTTTAAAGAGGCTATTCATGTTTTATGTAACTTGGTAGTATTTTCTTGTTTTTATCAAAACAAGTATGACTTAAAAGAGTGTTAGTTTTTATGTACAAACCCGGATGAAGTAATGTACCAAACGTGCCATGCACAGGGGCCCCCGCCCACCCCAAAAATAAATCACTTTGAATTGTCATATTTATTTTGTGATAATATATTTCAAGATTTTTTCTTAAATTTAATACCAAATTAAACTAGAAATTCCCTAATCAAATCCCTGTCTGTTCATTTACTGTCAAGGTTGTTCATTTGACAATGCCAGCAAGGTAAGTGGAAAATACACTGGTTTACAAGCTATTTAAAAGAAATAAATGATTTAGCTGTTTTTGTTCCATGCATGGTTCATTCGCTGAACTTGGTTGGAACTTGCGCAATATATTGCTGTATATCTGCTACTAACTTTTTTGATTTTCTCCAAAAATTGTTTTTAACTTTTTTCGGCCTCAATATACTGATGAGATGTTATGACTGAACCGTTTTTTTAAGGCAGTGAAGGCCACCAAATTAAGAAATATCTTGTTTTAAAAAGTATTTCTCAGATATGATGGTCCTGGGGTGCCGATACCACCAAAGCCTTGGCATACAATCTGCTTTGACTGTTATAGCAGGCGATTCTCATCAAAAGGCTAATGCATGTAACGAAGCTAAATCACTAGAAAAACTAAATGGATCACCTAGAGATTGTTTTCATGGCTCTATTTTGGGATACCATCCTACAAAGCTTTAATTCAACTGTCACTTCAAAAAATTGAAATAAACCTTGGATCTTCTGTAGCACTATTGGAATCTCTTTAAAAAAATTGTTTTTGATTTGAGGGATGACATAACATTCAATAAATACGACGAGAAAGCTACTGCAATGGCTGCTGTGAAATTATACCAGACCGAGTTAACTCGACGATGACAGTCACAGAGATGTGTCACCAATGATGAGTCTGATGCGCTGGATACAGCAGTGCATGTTCCAGGCAACAAGAACTTTCAAATCAATACATACATCATTATTGACCGACTCATGTCTGGACTTGAGCATCAAATCTAGGCATGTTAGGCAATTTCCAATTTGTTTGGATTCCTCTCTAATTTCAGTGGCAGCAAGCATTTCAGCTTATGCATAAAACTTGATATCCACATATCATGATGATCTAGAATTCTAGAGGATCAATTTAAGCAGTGACTGTTTCTAGCCAAAACAATTACATCAGTTTTTTATCAGCTTAAGATGATGGAAACACTTGGGTTGGAGTCAACATTTCCTAACATTCATACTGCGATGCATATTTATCTACACTGCCTGTTGTGAATTGTGAACGTGAACGGTCATTTTAAAAGCTAAAAAGGATTAAATCTGAAATGAGAGTGTGTGTGAAACAATTACTTTTAAATTCACTTTCAGTAATGCCAATCGAAAAAATGATTCTCTTGAACTAGATTTTGATGACATTTTCAGCAGAAAAGTCATTCCAATAACGGGTTTAAATAATAAAATACTTTTTACTATACTAATACTATTTTATCTGCAGATGGCGGACGACATAAAATGCAACTAGTCTGAAATAATCAATAATCATATAATGTCCAGTATTATTATAGTATTAACTATTAATTTACAGTACCATTATCTATTGAGTATAGAATAGACTGTATAGTTAAATATTTATTGTAGTATTAACAATTAATATGTTAATAACACAACTAATGGTATTCACCATGATTTCTGTATGTTTGCAAAATGTTTGTCTCTAAATAAAACTATCCATATGTGATGTATATGTAAGATTCATAATCATTCATTGGGTAACTAACTTCTAAGGGCCCCAAGTTCTACTAGGCGCATGGACCCCAAAAGTGTTAATCTGGGCCTGTCTGTAAGTTTAATAGAAAATTTATTAATTAATAAAGAAGTTGTAAATAAAAAATCACTATTTAATTCTGACAATTTTCTGATAATATTTCCATTTAAATGGGTTAAAATTCTAATTGATGATACGGTTAATATTGGTATCTATAGCCCCGTGATCGAGCGCCAATTAAAATTGTTACCGTTTACTTAGCTGATATTTGCCCCGTGAACGAGCACTAATTAAAGCAATACGGATTGTAATCGTGATAATACCCTGTGATTGAACACGATCTATAAGGATATTAAGTAAACAAGACTTTTGATGTTGCACACGATTTATTAAGATGATTTAATCTTCGGTACTGAAGATATAATAGTAGATGATACAGTGTTAGTTGAACTACAGATTATTTTTCTGTGATTATACTCGCTAACATTTTCTGTGTACTTTATGGATTTAAGTTAGTGGCACTCCTTGTGTTCATACGCACAAGCGGCTTATATATGACCTACCCCTTGCCTCTTGGACCCCTTGTCTCCAGTGTCAAAACCAACTAATAGAAAGACTCTTGGGATTACGATGTTGTGAAGGGTGGCTTCCTATTGGGTATAGGGAGCCAGCGTCATAAGATCTTTTCAATACTACGGAGTTGATCAAAAAAAGTTTAAATCGCATTATATTGACATTATTTCGGAAAACGCATGATTTTCCATGGATGAAGTACAAAAGGATAATTTACTTATAGCACTTTAAAGAAAATTACACTTCATCCATGACTTTTTTAACATTTTAGAGGGGTCCAAAACACTATCATTACAATACCCCCATTTGCTTATATCTTAAAGAATTTAATGAATTTTTATATAAGTAAATTCCATACTGTGCAAGAGCTACGTCATACTTTACTTTTGATTATTCTTAAAATTAAACATGAATAAATTTGTAGAGTATAAGTTTATATAAATTGTATATGTGTGTGAACATTGATTTAAACTTACTTGTGTAACGATGCAATAGTTATGATATACTGTTTATATGTTTTTACTATTGATTGCTTTTATTTCTATTTCTATTGTTCAGTCTTCTTGATGAATAAACGGAAAAATAGAATTTTCTGTCTTAATATTTATTTAGTGTTTCTTTTTTTCCCTTATTTACTTTATTATACTGAAAAATTGTCGCTCTGTTCGTTGCACTGTCCTTAAAATGGTGATAACACAAAAATTTTAACAAAATCATAAATTGCCTTTAGTTAATAATTAACTTTGTATTTGAGCTTAGGTAAAATTATGTTAAGTTTAAATTTAATAAATCAAAATATACTTTCATTGAGTAATCTGAAAAATCTTGAAAATTAATATAAGTTAATAGCTGAAGTACCTCAAAGTATCTTAAATTCTAATTAGATTTTGAAATGTTTGTTCAAAAATATAAATATTGAAATTATTTTCATAAAAAGTTTAATCTAATTATCGATAAACCAATTATTTCTATTAAAACTCAAATCTTTATGTGGGTTTTATTAATTATCCAAAAAATCACTTCACTGAATTGTCTATGGTAAACTTTTGGTACAACATAAATTTAAACATTAATTTACTTAATTAAACTGTTCCTAATAGAAAATTATTTTACCTATTCTTAATTACTACCTTAAATTTACTTGAAAATGTGATCACGTTTCTCACAAATTTTTATTTAATTTTATTGATTTTATTGATTTTATTTATTAATGTGACCTCAATTATTTATTATCATAGGACAACTATTAATGACTTGCCATTTAGCAAGGCATATTACATACTTATATATTCAATCCAGACTTATTGTTACTTATATATGGTTAATTAATATTTATTTTTTGTAGCGTTCAATTATCATTTTTTGTTGTTAAAGAACCCTGGCTCATCACCCAAGTTCAACCTACCCTTTCACTTTCTTTATATTTCTACACTTCGTAATGTCAACTTGTTTGTATGAGTGACAAAAATATACTACCTTACTCTAACCTGATGGAAATTATAATAATTAAAATGTATAGCAAACAATCTTGAAATCATTAAGGACGCTTAAAATCGGCTTGAAATCATGTATCACATCACTATGAAATATTTAAAATTATCTTTCCATTTCTAATTGGGTAATAACTTAATTGCCTTTCCCATTAGTGAAAAAAAATATTTTTATCTATTGACCAAAATTTCTTACATGTTTCCTTGTCACTCTAGGCACTTAAACAATATAAAGCTGCAATTAAAAATCAATTAGCCTAATTGTGTTGAATACCCTAATTAGCTCTTATACACACTTTGTNCACTTTGTTACTGCATTAGTATTGGCTGTTATATTACGCAATCACAGAATACCTTTTTAAACCTCTTCATAATCTCCTCAATATCTGTTAATTTCAATCCAGATTTGTCATTAAATATTTATCACATACATTGGTGGAAAACATAGGCGTGGCCTCATTTGTTACAGACATCACTCATAGGCTGCGTTGTGTTAGCTCTATGCTTGATAAAACCTATTATCTGATCCTTGGTGGCTCCTAGACTCGCTAGTATAAAAATAAAATTAATAATCATGGCTTGCACATAGTTAAGTCCATGCCTTAATACACCTTAACTCCTGAACCAATACTTCTTAACTCTTCAACGCTGCTAGATGCCCTCGGGCCGTCTTTAAACTTGAAACTCATGACGACGCTTGTACAAATAATTCTGAAAACTCTTATCTCTTATCTGAAAATACATAAAAACAAGACACAACTGGCCTCTCATGTTTCCACTCACCTTGACTTGCTGTGATAATGCACTTAAGTGCATATATAAATGAACTTCTTTAGATACCTTAAATCTTACTTTTCAGCTCACTAGCTCACTCTGTGATCCCGTTAATGTCTTAGCCAATACCTTAAACTTTATAAAAATCAATTAATTAAATTTAAAATGAACCCCCACAAAAATATTAAGATCCGTATCTTAACTATCACTCACAAAATTCACCATTGGTGAAATAATACATTTATTCTGATTTCCAAGATCGTCTATTAATTAGATTTGATCCTAATTACCCAACTAATTAGTCAAACCTACTAACTTTCTCTTAAACTGAAACTATTTAAATTCTTATAAACTTAAAATAGCCCTTTTGGCATAATTTTATATCTAATTATTAATTAAATAATATTTTACAATTTACAAAATATGCCCTTAGAATTTACTCACACAGTCAACACTTTGATAAAACCTAACCAACCCCTCCACCTAATCTTCTACCCGCATGCTTCCAATAAGCATATCTTCCGCCTATCATCTATTTGTTCTACTACTTTGATCTATAGAATTTCCTGTGATTGATTATGTTAAATCCAAATGAGATTAATATAATTTGACAAAATCATTATTTTTAGACTTGAAGATTTTATATTTGCTATGCCGGGTTCGACTCTTACTCATAACAAATATTATATTTTATTTCTGCGTTGTCCTTCCGAATAAAGGTGCTTGTAAATGTCATCTTCCTTTCAGACAAAAGATGTTTACCTGTAGCCTTAAAGTGTGAGTGTAGGGGATTGTACGTCTTTACAAAAGAATTATTAGTTCTACTCTGAACTTGTGTGTTGAATGTTTACTTACAATTTATACTTCGCTGAATTTGTACTTTTGAATATTTACTCAAATTTCTATTTTAATTATTTCTTACCATGGCTTAAGTTGGATTGAATACTTGACAGTATTTACCGATATATAATAATTACAGTTACATAATAATTACTCCAGTTACTAAGGTTGTAGTTATGGTTACATAATAATAGTTACCGTTAGTTTTACTTTTTTGTTTAGTAGTTGAGCTACCTAGGCTCTGGTTCAATCTCAGACTGGATCTTAACTACTGTTAATTCCTCAGGTTAAATTTACCCAAGCCACATCTAAAGCACTCTATTTGGTGTAGATGTGTCTAAAGTACTCTATATTCGCTAGTTGATAGATAGAGTAAAGCTAGTCCCTATTTAACTGTTTCAAGATAAAAAGTTACTACCCACTCCCTTTATTGGGGGACTCAACCTGACGAAGTATTTTATATTCAATCTCTTCCACAGCCAATTTTATTTAACTAGGTAATTAAAATCCTGCTCCGATGGAATCGGTGGTCTATTAATTATCTAGTGGTGGGATTTGACTTCTTGCTCATTGTGTAGCGGGCTAACTAGCTAAGTCCCGTACAACCCAAAGCACCTGCCACCGATAAAGGTCTTAAAATAAAAAGTACATGGATTGCTGAAAATATGCTCATAACTATACATGTCTGTGTTACATACCTCGCCACAACAACAACAACAACAACTTTGCTGAACACGAGCTCCGTTAGAAGCGCCAGCTATTCTCCTGGCCAGTGTCGCCGCACTTCACCGGGCCGTGCTTTGGTTCATCTGACTGAATAGCTGGGTGGAACGCCGCGCGCTGGTTTCGCTGATTGGGACTTACGTGCCAAAGTAAGCTTCATGGGACGTCATCCCCTCCCCCTCCTCCCCCACTACTCTACTATGGTGCGCTGAGCTCTGGTACTATAAGACACCGTGGCTGGCTGGACAAAATGCTCACTACTACATCGTTAACCCAGGATACAACAAGTCAAGTTCGTTACTACATCGCTATCCCAGGAAACAACACATCGAGCTTATCGTCGACCTAGACTTTTCACGAGGAAGGGACGATGGTACCGAGGGACTGGCCCGAACGGCGGAAGATGGCCACCACAGCATTGTAATCAAGTATTGTTAGGGAGTAGACGGCAGTAATGGCCGTGGTTAGGTTTTAGGAATAATTTAACTTGCTTATTCAAGAGAGCTTTTTTCAACTTTGGGTGTTGCTTGTAAATGTAGCTTAGTGTTAAACTTTCTGGCTTGCAGTGCTAGCCTTGTGTGATGTTTTTTGTCACTCATAAATAATATACTGGGTCCTTCAGACCTACAGTTAGGTAATAGTGTGTTCCACTCCATGGCCTGCACGACCATGTCGTAGTCGGCAGTGCCTTCAGACAAAAGGGGCTGTTTAGGTGGTTCCAGGCCTGGCAGTGTACCTTATTAAGTGTTGGTCGGCTCTCTTAGAGTTATTTGGTGGCGCTTATCGCCATGGATGTAGATCTATTTAATAGTTGTTGTTCAACTTGTGGAGCACCTTGCCCATCAGGCAGGGCTCGCGTTTCTAAAGCTATTTAATGATAGTTGTTCAACTTGTGGGTCTATTTAATGTTTGTTTTTCAACTTGTGGGTCTCCTTGCCCATCAGGCATGGCTCACGTTTGTTACATATTTTGATATCGTCCCTTAGAGAGGACGCGTTGCCCCCTCCTGGGTTTGATAGTTGACTGTCTCGGTTTGATCACCTCGAGTCTGGCTCTAACCAATTGGTTACTAGCCAGGTCATTATGTGCTTGGCCTAGAACCCTGGATTGGAACTTTTGTCTACAGTATAGCCGGAATATGTATAGCCAGAACTAACGCTGTGTTGCTTGTAACTATTGTAACTGAATGGAAATAAATTAAGCTAGCCTCACTAGCACGGGTAGTATTCCTCCTCGATAGGAAGTCTGCTAGTTTGTTTTAGACCAGTTAACTGGTTAACTTATTGTGTAGTTTATTCTTGTAAATGTAATTGTTTATTAACTAATACGCCATTAGTGTACCTAATACCATACCATACCATGCATAACCAGGAATTTTCCTGTGTGGTAATAATGTTGGCGCTAGGCGCCTTAATAGCTGTAGAGTGGGAACACTAGATAACTCGCTTAGAAGTTGTCAAATTTAGGGATTCACATTTAACCTTAAGCTTCGCTAACTGGATAGTGCTTGTGTTAATTTTTACTGTATGTATCGATATGACTGATCTCATTAAAGTCTGTTTGTTAATCTCTATTTAATATCTCTGCCTTTGCTTGTTCTCCTTATCTTGAATGTATTCCTTGTCTACGTATTTGGGGTTTATAGGAAAAAAAACCACAGGTGCAATTGTTAACCTACATTAACAAAGCAAGCCAAGGATCCTGGCTGTGGGTATACAACCTTTCCTGGTTGTTAGTATATAATTCTTTCCAGTTTCTTATTTTGTGGGCTCAAGTACATTTTTTTTTTTAATCTGGTTTAGATATTCGTCTTGTTATGATAGGGTTTTAATTCTGTGACATTAAAAATACCTCTAACCTGACGAGTCTCAGGGTCTTGGATCAAGTATACATTTTTACCTATTTGTTGTTTTACTTGATATGGACCTTCATATAGTAAAAATAACTTTTTTACTTCTTTATTTAAAGCTGAAGATAGTTGATGGTTTTTTACAAGAATTAACTGGCCATTTACTTATTCATTAGGTTTAAGGATCTTTTTATCATGGCACTGGGTTGGTTTTTCTGCCGTTTCCTTTAATCTTTTTACTGCCAAATGTAATTGTTTGGTGATCTGTTTCTAACCTTTGTGGAAAATCAAAGAGTTTCTCGAGATTTCTAATTGGTCTAACTCCAATAATTAATTCTTGAGGTGTATATCCTGTACTTTCGTGAGTTGTTGAATTTAAATAAATTTCTATTCTTTCTACATCATTTGCCCATGAAGCATGATGACTATGTAAAAATAACCTTAAAAACCTACTAATTTCTCTGTTGACTCTTTCTACACTATTGCTCTGGGGATGATACACTGAAGTATATTTAACAGTAATATTATTGTCTGCTAGAGTTGACCTCTATTTTACGCTCATAAAACTGTGTTCCATGATCTGAAACAATGGTTTGTGGGATACCTATGTCCCTTGCATAGTTTTCAACTATTTTATTCGTAACGGCATTAGCAGTTGCTCTTCTTATTGTATATAATTTGACATATTTAGTGCAAATATCTAAGACAGCAAATATGTATTATACACCTCTAATACTAGAAGGTAATGGTCCATATAGGTCGAAGAAAACTAATTGTAACGGTCGGTCAGCTAATACATTTTTCATTAAGCCTTTTTTT
>CABFWB010003724.1:0-22141 GCA_902151455.1 Timema bartmani
CAATATTGTTTTGATAGAATCGTCACAATACACACTCTCTCAAGGTCAAAATTGTTTTGATACGTCCCACTAGACTACTATCATTTGTTATTTTTAAATCAGATTGATAAAACCTTTAGACCATCCTAAATTAAATACCCCAACAACAGGGGCTGAGTTAATACACAAACCCACTTTGATTACAATTCCCAAGAAGGGACTTGTGGCCCCACTGTTCTGTATTACTAACGCTACCCTTTTAAATGCAGGTCATAACAGGTATATCTAGTCCAATTTTACTGTGGGACTAACGCTATGCTTTTAAATGCAGGTCATAACAGGTATACGTGGCCCAAATCTAATGCGTCCTTTAAATATATGGGTACACGTTAAACAATAGTATATTGATAAGTATTAGTTTGACAAAATTTGGAATTATGTATGACCCAAATTAGAAAACTTCCAATCATAAATAATTGTAAAATACTTTATTTTAAAATTTCATGTCTAGCAAAGTCAATAAAAAATAATTTATTTTCAAAGCTTCTAGGAATCGATCATGAAAACTTAAAAATATAAAAATACTATTAAAATAGGTTAAAACTAATTGATCGTAATAATGTTTGAACATTTCCAAAAATAAAGCTAATGTTTTTTCCTGATAAATCCATTACATAGCCCACCACATGTGTAGTCAAAGCCTCTATGTACGATGTCCCGTTCAATCACCCACATAAGCTAATATTATAAACTAGTTTCACGTATTCATTATCAATACAAAGTTTAACATCCATTTTCCTGTTTATTGATAGTAATAATAATAATCTGGCTGGTGAAAGAAGAGAGCACATAATTTACCCTGACAAGAAATAGGGTTCTAAAAATACTGGATCTCAAATTCGTATTGTTTATTTGCCCACGTGAACAGAAGCTGGACGGGAAGTATAAAACTACGCTTTCTTTTCAATATTTTAGAAAAATAATCCAAGAATCTGGTTTTCAGATAACATTTAATGAAATGAACATAAAAGTTGGGTTTTCACCGCATCTAACTACTCATCCATCTTGTCCATATTTAATTACTCCAATGTGCTAGCTATGTAGAAGGAACAATTTATTAAAAAAATATTCCCACATTACCGGGAGATATTAATGTAGATTCATTCAGGAAAAATAATCAGCACACTCAGCTAAAAATGTAAACCCTATCTTCGTTAAATTAAATTAAATTTAACGATTTTTACATAGCTGAGAAAAGTTAGATATATTTTTAAATTGCTAAATTATAAATTATTTATTGGAGATATTCACAATTTTCTACTTAACAAAGAACACCATATGAAGGTCCTTTTTTCCGGGAATGCACTATACTTTTCTTAGAGGTAATGGTGGTAGTGGTAGATGGAGAAAAACTATAAAAATAACCAATCCAATATACCTGCCTGGTTTTAAACACTTGCCTAGCTAAACCATAGCAAGGATTTGAAAATGATTTGTTTTGAAAAAAATACTAGCTATAGAGCTCTAAAATCTGATCACATATTACATTTTTATTCTAGGTACTAGTTTTAATTTATCTCTCTCCAAACATTTTCCTTGGATTGAAAAATGATACCTGAACAAGGGAATTGGACCCGGGACCTTTGAATGATCTATTTAGGAATCATCCTATTTTCAAGGTCTCTCTTCGCTCATATTTAAAGGCAGAGTTTGGGATAGACGTGCGGATATCGTCAGCTATAAATGTGTGATCAATTAAGATCACGAGCCATCAGATAACGCAACCACCTTTGACATTTTAACAAATGTATAGTTTCATTCTTACGAATGCACATATCATGATGGATTAAATTGCAAATTTATTATATTTGATAATTACGGTTTTAACCACATATAAATATAATTTTCTTTAAATTTAAAAATTACATCTGGTCCAGGTGTCATTTTCAATTTCAAGAACATGATATTTAGATGTGGCTATAACCGTAATGATTATCAAATATAGTAAATTTTCTATTTAATCGATATTTTGAAACAGTTTTTTGAATTTTTTTAAAACTACGTTTCATTACCTATTTGGGTTATGTTAGATATGTTTAACCAAAATAATAACGCTAAGCCTTACCTCAGAATATCTTACAAATTTATTAGAATGCATATATTAAAGCTTTATAACATATATTTAACTAAAAACCTAAGATATTTAAAGTAAATTGGGCAGCCGTTTCCTGTTATAGATGTGTCACATAAAGTAAACAATTACTATTGCAATAATGTTGGTATTAATGGACGCTTATGAATATATTTACTATTTAAATAAAACCAAATTTATTTATTTTTAAATTATTTGGCTATCTTGGGATACCATATTTCTTAATGTGTTTAAAACAATGAGTTATATATTGCTAAACGCAGATTAAATGTTATATTTGGGCACTACGTTTCAATTCCCGTAATATATATATCTGAATATATATTAAATATTCTAAAATGACAGATATGAAAGAGTAAGGTAAAGTTTTAAGAGGTCTATACAAATTTTCTAGGAGGCAGTGTGGGAAATCGTTTAGGTAAAAACACCCTCAATACACCCGGATGGGATTGAAACATTGAATTCACTGTCATCAGCAAACAAGAACAAATTAACTAACGCGTAGAATGTGTGTTCACCGGCACACTTCTCTAAATGGAATGATGATATTTTTGAGTAACAAACATGCCTGGAATCAACATTTTTTTAAAAAGTTTTAATATTTGAAACAAAATTAATATCCAAAAAATATGTATACACAGGACCGCGTTCAAGGAAGGACGACAGGCTAGGGCTTCCACAAATCAGGGCGATAACAAACAATTCTATAAGAAATATATTTCTTTTTTGACCTTCTAGTTTACATTAATGGTAAGATCTAAAATAAAGATAAATTAATATTTTTTATATCTGACAAAATAGTATGTATATACTAATAACGAATTTTGGTTTTAAATAAATCTAATTCATTGTCATGACAATATTTCCGTATTTAAATAACATTTTTAACATTTTTTTTTGTAAAGAAAACATGATAATGTCGAAACTTTGAAAAGAAAAATATTTGTTTAATGTTAGGACCTATCATTTTTTTTACATCCCCGGGTGCCCCAAAGTCTTAATTTCGGCCCTGTAAATATTAGTTTATTAAATGAATTGGTGTCCCCACTGTAAGCCTATGTGTCCCGGGTTTGGTTGAGGAAGGTTGGTTCTTCTAAAGGTTATACGGGAACACACACAAATGCACATATAAATAATAAACATAAGATGACATTTCAATGATATTTTTATGGTATACAAGAGAAAGTCATAATGTGAATAATGTATTAGATTAAACTAAACTCTTTAAATGAATTTTATCAGGGATCGCATCAAAAAACCATTTGATGTAATTAATTGGTTTGAATAAAAAAAATCAAATTATAAACAAAGTAATACGACTACGAGGTAAGAAAAGATTAAAATATTAAACAGGAAATATTAATAATAATTGTTCTTAGACACAGCTGGATACTGGCCACGGTTATATAATATCTCTTGAAGCTCTTCGAGTAAAATGATTTGGTTCTAGAGGAAGAAATGCTTTAATAATTTCCATTTGATAATAATTCCATCTTCGACTCTTGAAATGGTTTAATAAATATAAGTACACTTGGGGAAGACATTAATTTTATTGATTAACAAACACGCATAGGTGGGAAAAAGGGCAATATGTTACGTTAGTATAGTCAGGGAGAGTAATGTGGGAGTTTTGATCTCAGATGGATGTACATCAGAAAGTGTTAATAAAATGTTTTTCACTATCCTTTTACGAAAATTCAGTTTCATTTCCTTTAAGTTCTTTATTACTCATACCTTCCTATTAGAGTAATGGCTTTTTATTTTCCTACTTCTTTTTATGACCCATATTCATGTTTTATATGATGGATCATAATATGCTATTGTACTATTATTAGTTAAATATCACTCCTAATTTTTTTCCAATTTTTTATTTATTTAGATAGATGGAATTAGCTTCCTTACTCTCAAACTACTCTTCACTTAATCTAACTTATAAATAATGCAGTTTACTGCATTTGCATAGGTGTTTGCACACGTTGTCTGTGTGATGTTGGTTTCTTATCTTGATTGTCGTGTTTGGCTGCACTGGGTGACTATCTGGTATCCACCCTCTCCAATTGATGGACTGGGAACTCCTTTGTTTCTGATCCCGGATGTCATTTGTCACCAAACGCATCATAACCATAGGGAACTTAAAGAATTACACTTTAGACTTTTGTTTGTTTCTTCCTAGTTGTATCATTTTCCTATTCATAGTTCTTTCTTATTCATCCTATGTCTCAACTTTTCTATTATAACTGTCATAGTCCTTGTTTACGTCTCTTTCTCCTTCTTTTCATAGTCCTTGTTTACGTCTCTTTCCTCTTCTTGTCATAGTCCTTGTTTACGTCTCTTTCCTCTTCTTGTCATAGTCCTTGTTTACGTCTCTTTCTTCTTATTGTATCCCAGCGTTACGTTCTCTCCGTCTTTATTGTCCTTCTTCAATCTTTAGTCTTCCCATAAAGTCTTGTTGGTGTTTTAGTGATACAAGCGTCGTGACCTTGTCAAAGGGCTTCAATAGGAAACAATCTCAAAGTATTAATAATTATACTCAGTGTCCGTGAAGCATGTGTTGCTGTACCCTCAGCTCCTGTGTTATGGAACACTCCCATACCACACACATGCTCAGGTGTAGCCTCTTCTCCACAGTCACATAGTATTTATTGTCTCTGTCAGTCAGTCCTTTGCCATAGAAAAGCACATTATACTTTAACTAAACTGTGTGTTACATGGGACAAAACACTCTCTCACTCTATATACCAGGACTTTGGTTAATATATATATATATATATAAAATTTAAATATTAATTAAAGAGAGCAAAAAATAAATAAGGAAAGAAAATACAGATTCGGGGAAACTTCTGCTGGGTAGTATGTGGAGGTATGTTTTTCTACACCATATACAACATGTAATTAACCAAATAAGCAACCTTACCTGTGAAAAGAAGATGATATAGGTCACAAACCTAAGCAAACCTTGGCTAGGGTTGAGTGATATCACGAGAAAATATACAACACTCCCCCAAAATGAACATAATTTTAACTATTCAAGAAAAATAATTAGGATTACTTAGAGGGTACTAGTATGTACACAGGCACTTGCAAAAACAAGAAACGTAATGATTTATAAGTAATAAAATAAAGGCAAAAATATATAATGTACTTGAAACAATAAAATAAAAGTATTTACTGTGTTCACTCTTCCAGTATTTTCAAATTAGATTCCCTACTTATCGGGTCGACCAGAATATAATACAGTTGTACTATACAATATTATTTACACCTGTGCAGATTGATAGAGAAATGGCGGTATGGTTCTGGTACGAGTTAATTGAAAAAAATCTATAAATTTATAAAATAAAGATAAAAAACACAAATTGATCTTCACAAAGTTTCGGTATGGGATATGACGAGATGAGAGGTCCCGAGTTTTCTGGTACTTTTATAGTGCTGTAAATAGCTCAAATAGTCATGTTTTTTTAAATTTGATTTAGTGTTCTTGATATTAACTCAAAAATATTGCTGTAATTTAATGAGTTAATTTAAAGTCCTGGAAAAGGCTTGCAATCTGACTATCCGCAGAGGAATGAATAGGCTCACCATACAAATGTGAAGCTGAGGCGTCTCACATTGAAAGAAGGGCCTAGCCCCACTGGACTATGCTGGATGGAATTTTTCCTCTGGTAAAGCTGATGCACACCAGGGGAGACTCGTCCCTAAGGCGCGGAGGCACGAGCCCCCCATTCCCATGAACCCCCAGTTCCTTTTAAAGTTATAATTCTCACTTCCACGACAATTTTATCTTGCCATAATAGTTTCAAGAAAAATATGTTTTCGGTTTAAGTAATAGCAGGCAATGTTTTTAAAATGACCTGCAGTCAGGCACGTGGCGGTCAGCATCATGCATTGTGAAACCAAACCCTCCCCTTAACTTACTGTCCCTATCCTACTACGGCTAGCTAGCCCTGCCTATTCTTCGTGTGAAGGCGCACTCACGCGCACTAAGGTTGAAAGCTTGTGAGATAGTGTGTATAGCGTGAACCAGCAATAATTGTAATAGTCATTCTGCGTGTTCCTGCATCTTGAGGCTGTGTGTGTTTATAATAATATTATGTAGGGTTATTTTAGGATAGTGTTTATTTGAGTTATGTGTTTTAATATTTTTTGTAACTAGGCTTAATATGAATAGTTCAATTTAGGCGCTTAAGACAACGAATGTTGCAAGATTAGCTCTTGATTAAAAAATAAAATTGAAATCATTAGTTAGACCATGTCCTGAATTTTGTATGGAACAAAGTGAAACGAAGAAAAATGAAAATCGAGTTTTTAAAAGGCAGCTCAAGTCCAAAAGATGCATACCAAAAAAATAGCTGGATTTTCGGCTGTGATGTGGACAAAGCTCTGTACTGTTTCGTGATTATTTTGTTTTCTCCCAGAAAAAGTGGTGAATGCTTGTGGATAGTAAAAGGCGTTAATGATATAAAAGATTTAACAGAAAAAATTAAGAAACATGAAGTATCTGTGAATCTCATGAATAGTGTCGTCGATCTTTCTTTGCTAGCCAAAGTAAACATATCGTCTAGTCTAGACTCACAATACAGAGAAAACGTTTAAAAACACAATATTTTGACAAAAATAGGTATATATTAAAATGGTTGATTTCATGTGTTAAATTCTGTGGTGTTTTTGAATTACCTCTCAGAGGTCATGACGAATCAGCATCATCTACAAATACCTGGTGTCTACAGTGGTATAAATAATTATACTGCTGAGCTAGATTCTGCAATGAAAGACCATTTAGAATCGGCCACTGTATTCAAAGGAACATAGAAAATGATACAAAATGACATACTGGACTGCATGCTTAATGTATGTAGGGAGGAAATAGAAAAGCAGATATAAGATTTTGAATTTGTAGCCATCGAATGTGATGAGACAACTGATGTATTGAACCATTGTCAGATAGTATTAGCTCTTAGGTATATATTTGAGGGGTTGGCTTGTGAGAGGTTTTGGGGGTTTCTTATTCCTGAAGGAAGATGAGCAGATACCTTAGAAAAATGCATAATGGACCACATCAAACCTCTTCTAGACACTTCAAAAGGAAGATTAATAGCACAGACGTATGAATGGTGCTAATATGAGTGGCTCTGTTGGGGGTGTACAGGCCAAGATTAGAGAAACATACCCATTTGCATATTTTGTACATTGTTACGTTCATCAGCTAAATTTGATAATGGATAAAGCAACCAGTGCAAACAGCAAAGTTCAACTTTTTTTCTTAAACCTTTCTGCCATTCCAGCATTTTTTTCGCTCTCATCTCTACGATCTGACGTTTTGGAGCAAGTAGTACAAGTCAGACTATCCAGAGTTGCTACAACAGGATGGAACTACAACATTCGCACCGTTCACGTTATGTACGAAAATAGAGATAAGTTGGAGGAATGCATCGATGTTCTTGAGGAAAAGTGCACAAACAAACTTACTGTCAACGAGGCGAATAGCCACAGAAGGGCTTTTCAGAACCCAAATTTTATGTTCTGGCTAACTCTTTTCCACAAAATTTTACCTCACGTGGATATATTGTACCAACAACTACAAACCAAGGAACAAAGACAGTGTAATGTGGCAAAATGATATTTACATTTTTGAAAATGAGATGCATAAATAGAGGGGGCAAGCGAATTAAATAGAGAAGCAAATAAATGAAGAGTTCCCTGAACAATCAAGAAAAAGGAAAAGTAATTTTGAATGTAGCACCAGATTGGTGGATGCTAAAGAAGTGTGTGATGTCATTACAACTAATGTAAAAGACAGATTCGCTTTTACTGGTCATTTATAGGCAGCTTCTTTGTTATGTAATGAGTCATTTCCCCAATCTTCTACTTGCTTTCCAGAAGAAAATCTCACGCGAGTAATCCAACACTACCCTTTGTTAGAAACAGAAAAACTCCGGTCTGAATTGGGACTACTATATAGACGACAGCACTTTGACATTAAAGGAGAAATACAACTATTGAACTTAATGGAGAAAAACAACATTATTTCCGTTTTCAGTGAGGTGAAGACTCTTCTAAAAATTATCATAACGACCCCAATGATGTATGCTGAATCTGAACGTTGCTTTTCAACACTGAAAATAATAAAGATTTTCCTAAGGAATACAACGACAAATGACAGACTGAATGCTCTAGCGATGGTAGCCATCAATAAGGAACTCATCACACAAATGAAGGACTTTGACGACAGAGTTATGGAAAAGTTCATTAACATAAAGGAGAGGCGTATGGAATTCGTATATAAATAATTTCTTTGTTTATTGCGTACTAAGTCATTTCTCGCAAGTGTAAGTAATGTAAATATTGTGTATCCTACATATTAATGTTGTGAGCTTGTGAGAACATTGCACATACACACCTATATATTCATGCACATTACACAGCTGCAGAATTTCAACAACAGATCCACGTTATTTGGGGTGAGTTTAAAATATTAATTTTTGAGTTTAAATAAATAAATACTTAAAAAAATATATTTTCTGAAATCTCTGTCTTCTTTTAAATATATTATTTAGAAATAATTTACTAACTAAACAGGCCGTGCCCTCCAGCTTCTAAAGTGACGAGCTGCCACTGATGCACACACGTACGGTGTTATTTTTATTTTATTATAGGTAAATTCACTACTAGAAATTTCTTCTTTCCATTAAAATTACTCGGAGCTCCGCCACGGAGCCTCCGCTCACCTCCGTCACTTTCACCCCAATACCACTTATTTCAGGAATTCTCCAACCTAGGCCACTTTGACGCGTATCTTCCAAGAATAACGCCAAAGTTGCCGGAAATTGGCGGCAAGATTCCTTCAAAAATGTCTAATCTTGCAAAATAGCTTTTTTATAACACTATACAAAAATGTGAAAACTCTTGAAATCAACAATAAACAAATTCTAAACCCTAAAACATTTCTGGCTCTTCTCCACGTCAAAAAATATCTATCCACCAGAAAAAATAAGTATTAAAACAAGACAGAAAAATTTACCTCCTCTCTCTACAATCGCGCGGAAGAAACACTTTCCTTGTAGCGCACTCGTGTTGTGGGTTCGTGAACTACTTAACTAATCAAGATGAATCCCATTAAAGAAATTTGTAATAGTTGAAAATAAGCTGAATAAAGAAACAACTATAGAAAATGGCTACCAAACAAGGTACGTAATAAAATGATGCAAATATTTACATAATATTAAATTTCGGATACTTTCTGTTTTCCAAACATGTAAGCTACCAAGGAAAAACCTTAAATAGTTAATATCCCTGGGAAACAGAAACTAAAACAAACATTCTGCCAAGGCGGCAATTACCAAAATCCCACAAATATACATAAAAAAGAAAATTTCTAAGAAAAACTAACACAATTAAATTACGGGAGGGTAAAACAATATATTTTTTTAAAAACAGCTAGGGGATTATTGAACTTCCTCACATTATGGACCATACTCCATAATGTAGTGGACAAGTACCTGAATGGCGTGTAGTTGTTTCATTTCTTATCCTTCTTGAACATTTGGGAATAAGTTAAACGTTCTTCTTCCCTTATTACTTCCGGTCTTCCCACTCTTCTTCTTTGACACTCATCAATCACGGATATTCTTATGTCACAGGTTATGTTAATACTTCTATTATTAATTCTTCTGCCATTCTTGTTTCTCGTTTTCTCAGTTAGTACTCTGTGCTTCTATTTCACACCTCCAGGTCAAGTGAGCAGTTCTCCAGCATGACACTCCGTGCATCAGCTGAGGTGGTCGAGTATGCTCCAGAGAACCTCAGAACAATACCCCTCATAGTCCTCCTTAATATCTCAGCCAGAATCACATTCTTAAGTCGGTGATTACATGAACCTTCTCCGTAACCCACTAAGTAGACAAGTAAGGCCTTATGGTATATTTTAATAATATGCATAGGTAGTTGGAACTTCCTTTGACTTGTACTAATGAGCGTTCTCCATAATCCTCATAGCTTTACCACATACCTGTTCTATATAGACTTTGAAGTCTCGCTTCCCATCGAGTGTCACACCTAAATATCTTGTCAACCTATTCAGCATGATGAACTGACCATTAATATTCAGAATTCGATTCCTTTGTAGCGTCTCCCTGAAAAACATGTACTTACTCTTCGCGGATGCCAGCTTGAATTTTACTTTCTTACACCATGCATATAAACCTTCCAATACACGACTACTTTTTCTCTTGAGTTCTACACTTGACTACACTTAACTATTAATAGATCGTCTGTGAGAGCCATAAACCTGACATTCTAGTGATCGACTTTGTTTCTGGCAGCCCAAGTTCTAATATTACGTCCCAAAATATTGGTCCTCTTACGTACACTTGAGGACACCTTTTGGTCAGTTCTATACTTAGGGATACTTCTGGACACTTAGGGGTCTTCCTCCAGTAGTCCTGAAACTTTGATAGATACATCCAGGACATCTGATGTCACGAAGTGTCTTGAATAAAGCAGGCCACAATAAGTTGTCAAACGTTCCTGAGATTTCCATAAATGTTTTGACCATGTATTTTGCTCTTGATTCATCAATGATGCTCATAGCCGTATTTATTGCATCCATGGTAGACCTTCCCCTCCTAGATCCAAATTGTCTACGATGCATCCAATTTTCCAATATGTGCTTCGGGTTTTGGAAAAGTTATATAGCTACCACTATCAAGCAATCCCTTATGGTGTGTCTAAGGGCCAGGTATAGATTCTGGTACTCCTATAATCTTGACAATTGGGGGTTCTCATTGAAGTTATGATAGATCGCTGCTGGGTCAGCTTCCATATTTTCCCGGTTAGTCATGTCCTTTTCCATCCTCTTGCCCGGAGATACCATACTTATTGATGATTCTTTAAGTATAAAGCTTTCAGTCTTCTATTCCTCTGCGGCTATTTTCCGGCTTGGCCCTTTTTCCAAAATTTCTATTTTGAAGCTATTTTTTCCAGGTGTTATCACTGTGGTTGGAGATATTACTTCTTGCAGGGTGGTTTTCCACTCATCGATTTGAATTTAAGTTTTCACCATCAGGTACGCCCCACTCTCTCCTTGATTCTCAGTCTGCTTGATTCTCTGCTGTATTTATTCTCCCCATTTTTTTTATAACTTTATAACTTTGTATGCCTGCCTTTGTCGGGGGGGCCGAAAAGGGGATACAATTTTAAAATACTATTAAAATTGCTTTGATTATATTTTGAGTGTTTTGCTACCTCAGGTTGGCAATTTTAATATGCATCAGATGTTTGGATTGGACTGTAATAAAAAACTACTGATCAGCTATTCATAGTGTTTTTGTTTCACTCTGACACCAGTGTTGTTGTTGGTGTTTACTTTAAATGTTACTAAATAAAATTTATATTAATGGTGTTTGCTACCATTTGTTAACAATATAGATTTGTGTTTAAAACATTTATCCTGAATTATAGAATTGAATTTTTGTTATTGTTCTTGGCTTTCAAGCCAGTAGCATTTTGACGTTTTGGGTAAGGCAATAATAAAGTTTCCAATGTAAAAGTTATTTGGAAAGAAGATCGTTATACACAAAGCCAGATAGCAGTAATATTAAATATTTCACAACAATCTGATATGAAAATAAATAGGCCTGTCATAAAAATTAAAACTATTAACCGAAGCGAGTGGGTTTAGTTTAATAATTTGTCCTGCCTCTATATATATGAATTATTAACAAGAAGGAATTTATTTCTCTCCCTTGATTAGAACCACTACCTCATTCTATTTTCAGACGTTCTGCCGTCTTGTACACGGTATTTGTTGATCAGCTGATCGAAACACGGAGCGATTTGATCTATTGGTGTCTGCAGCACGACAACCTTGATACCATTTGAACCAGGTGCTTTGTTTCTCTTCGTTGATGCTATGAACTTTTTGACTTTTTCCTGGATAACTGGATCCATTTGAGTTGTGTCTTCGTAAAGGTCCGTAAGTTGTCATCTTGTAACTGTAGGCCATTTTGCTTCATCTTCCATGGTATAATCTGGAAGCAACGTTTTAAGAAGGAGTTCTTGCAATTCTTCGAAGAAGGATTTCATGTGACTGTCGAGTGTTTGCAGTATCGTAATCGATGCTAGGGTTCTTATTTTCACTTATACTATCTTAAAAGAGATTCCTCACGAGTTACCAGCAAGCTGGTCCTTAACGTACTCCTCCCAGCTTGCTTTCTTCACTTCAACCGGGCTGGTTTCGAAGGTGTAATTTTTTCTTCGATAAAAGTTTAATAAAATGTGTCTTCCAGCCAGATCCAAACATCTTTAATATCAGTTCCTTGTTTTCTGGCATCCTCATGCAATATATTCAGGTGGTCATTACACGGTAGATTGCTTGTATTGGGGTTTTCCCTCTTCAAGAGTATTGCCATTATCATAGCTGATTGCAGATCCTACGTGAGTTGCTTCGCTTTCATGTTGACGTTGTCTCCAGGTATCACCAGTACTGGAAGCACCATTTCCCTTCTAATCTTCCCCAGTTCCCTTTCGTAATATTGTTTCTTGTTACACGCCCGCAGCGTCCATATATTTCCTTTCATTTGTGGTAATCTCAAAGACTGTTTGATAATTATCACTTATGGTTAGGTTTTCTTCTACCTTTCATCCCTGTATGATGTCAGTGGCTTCGTTATTACACACGGTGACATAAATATTATTGTAGATGTGCATGCTCTTCCTGCATAAGTGGACGTATTGTTCATTTGATTTGCTATCACAAGCCAACTGGTGTTCATAATCTCATCAAGAGTATTCCCGTCTTTTATCTATTCTCGAGCTGTACCACATTAGTGATTTGACATCAACGCCCACAGTGTATACCGACGGTATCCACTCGAATGCTCCATCTATTTCTTACATCTTCTCTAGGTATAGCTGAATATCTTTTTAGTACTGGATATACATGTTCTTCAGTATAAATCTGCCTATTCTGAACCTTATTTCTACACATGATACTACTGTATTGGTGGACCTTTGTAACCATAATATGTCCATTGAAGACAACGATATTACTCATGGAAAACTCCTCAGGGGCTATTATTCTGGATGTTATTGGGCATGTATGAAACTTTCCACCTTTGATGTATGGTTCCTACAGGCATACGACGTCCAGCTCCATCTCCTCATTGATCTTACGTATTTCTCTCAGCACGATCAAACTTCTCATCCAGTGTATTTTGCAAATCCTGATATTTATATCAGGATTCATGTTCAGCCCTTCTCTTTCTCACGGGTTAAATTGTGTGTACATGGGTACGAGACCACTCTCCTTAGGGTCAAAAGTCGTGTGACCATGCACTCTCATAAACTGGACATAGAGTAGGTCTTCGTTTAGCAACTCATTTCTCTGTTAGAATACCTTATTCAATTTAATACGCAAGTTCACTGGTTCAACTGGGAGGTTAACTACCTATAGAAGGATGGGGTCCATTTCTTTGGACGCAAGAAAAGTAATTGACTGTCATTTTTCGTGCTCTGTTCTTACTAGATGTCGTAAGGCCAGGTGTAGGTTTTGGTATTCCTCCAGCCTTGACATCAAGAGGGCTTCCTCTAAATTAGGATAGATCCAGCTCCTCAAATGCAATTGCAAATAAAGAAGAGATTTAAATTTAATACCTATAATTATAGGGCTAAGATTATCGTCGAAACTTATGGAGAAATACTGCCCTACCCGAGTGGCCCAATGCCTTGAAATCACATTTTATTTACCTATGATGAGTAGATCAGGGTTCAAACCAGGCAAAGTTAATAGTTTTTCTTTTTAGCTTTCAATTTTGTTTCGCAATACTCTCCTATTTCTATTGTAGACACATTTCCCTCTAGATAACATCTTAATTCCTATCCCTTGGATTGCATTTTTAATAACTTTGCTAATCCAACTGGTTTTTGCATTCACCTACCTAAACAATCTTATAATCTATCCTATTTAAGGAGGTGTGATCATTATAGAATTCAGATTGAATTCAACTGCATCTCTGTATTGAAAAAAGAAAGAAACCGTTTTTGAAAACCCACCACAGCACAACTAGCCAGGACATAAATTCAAACAACCCTCTGACCTTAAAACAGGAATATATGTGAATGACGACCTTATATACATGTCCAAAAGTACAGCTCATCCTAAAAAAAATTATATGTATATGAACCTCAATATTTAAAAAATCAAGTAAGTTTCAATTATCTAAAATAACATGTTACAGTACTGAGAGTGATTTAAACAACATTATTTTCTCATAACAAGAGAAAATAGAGTGACCGTGAAAAAAATCGATTTCGAATTTGACGTTGTATGTGGATAGGAACCTCAAAAATTGGTTTCTACAATTCTGTCGGTTTATCTCTCTGTATGTCTGTTTGTCAGTCTCTCCCTTGCCATGGATCCAAAACTGTTGGATGGATTTTGTTCAAACTTAGTACATACATTTTAGAGGGCTATGCAACATTTTTTTTTACCCAACTTCTTCAATTAAGGGTAGTTTACTTATGAGTAATTTTTTTTAGTTCCAGTTCCAAATTTTTCGAAAACTGCTCGACCTATTTAAAAAAAACATTATTTAGGATTTGTTTGATATCAAAATAAGCACTATATAATTGGTTTTTGGGCAAACATTTATTGAAGGGTAGCCTTTTAATGACTAATTTTTCAAATATTTGATGTAGCTTACAAAATATGGCTCTAACTACTTGGTTTCTAATGAGTATCTTGTGAATGTTTGACATGACAAATAACAGTATATACTTTTTGGGGGGGTAAGAATGATTTTTCAAAATCTTGAAATATTTTAAAAATAGCTTTAATGAATTGGTTCCAAATGGGTATTTTGGTATTATAAAAAATAACACTCCATACTTGTTTGGGGTAAAAACTCATTTATGATTTTTCAAAAATTTGAAATATTTTAAAAATGTCTTAAATATTTGGTTTCGAATGGGTATCTTGAGAATGTTTGGTATACCAAATTACACTGTATACATTATTTTGGGATGAAAACCAATGTATCGCTAGTTTACTGATGACTGATTTTCCAAAACCTTAAAATATTTTGCAAATATCTCTAACGAATTGGTTCAAAATGGGTATGTTGGAAGTGTTTGAGAGGAACTAACATTGTGTATTGGTTCTGGTGGTAACAACTCATCTATGGTTAATTAATTAATCACTGATTATTAAAAAACTGGAAATATTTAAAAATTGGCATCATAGATTTAGTTCGAAATTGGTATCTTGGGAGAGTTTTACATGACAAATAGCCCTGTATACATGATTTTGGGTAAAAATTTGATATAGGGTTTTTGCTAATGATAGATTTTTGAAGACGTAAATGATTTCAAAAATGACTATAACGATTTTTCTTAAAATGTATCTCCGGGGAGTGTTTAACATAAACGTGACAAATAAAGCTGTATACTGGTTTTTGGGAGGAAAATTCTGTTATCGGTGGCTTACTGATGACATTTTTTTTAAATATTTTAAAAATGGTTTAAGTGATTTAGTTCAATATGGGTATCTGCTAATTTGTTGTGTAGATAATTTTACAATTTGATAGAAGTCAACTAGTTAATGATTTTTGTAAAATCATATCTTTTTGTTAAATGCTCTAATAATTTGGTTCAAAACTATCATCAGGAAACTTATTTACATTATCAATAATAATATATATTTATTTACCTAAAATAAAATAATCTAAGGGTAATTTACTTACAACAAATTATAAAAAATTAGAATTTTTTTTTTGAAATTGATCTTAATGATTGAATTCAAAATGGATATCTGTGAATAGTTTTTCATAATAAATAATCTTAGGTTTTTATTTATACAAATAAAAATTTGTTTAGGCTATCTTACATTTTCTTTCAAAAATTGGAATTATATAAAATACTAGAATAATCTGTTTTTAAATATATATATATATATATATATATATGAAAATATATTATTGTTGCTAACAAAACTATATGTTTGTTTATATGAGAGAAACGTAGTTAACTATTGTTCACAAAAAGCTATTTTTTTAAATTATCTTCGAAGCTATAATACCAATTATGAGAAAGTTTGTAATATTGTGTTGTACTATTTATTTATAGAATCCATTAAACAAACACTAACACAATTCATAATCTATTCCTATTTTATTTTACTAATGTGTTTTACTATGTTAAAGTAACTTTCACTCATGCCTAGAGCTACAGTAAATGAAGTTTTATTTCAAGTATTTTCAAGATTTCAATGTATATCAGCAGATCGAGTATTTTCAGTATATTAATGTTTTATTTCAATCACATTTTACTCTTTTTCCATAATCTACGCATTTTAGCTTCCACAATTGACATTGAGCTGACGGCTTTATTTCTCCTCTAAAGGAATTTATGTAATTCTCTATTTTTCGATAAATCCATTGGCCTCAGCTGGGTTTGTACCCACAAACATCAGGTCCTGAGACAAGCATTTTACCTCAGGGCTAACATAGCTATCATAAATATATTCCATCTACTATAAGAGTGTAGATAGGTGACAGCTAACAAAATTTACCAGATCTAATCTCATGTGTCCGCTCGCCAAACCATATAATTTGCAAGACCATATAATTATTTGTTGTCACTTTTGAAGTCAAAAGTTTCACAACAAACCATTGGTTTTAAATGGGATTTTTATTTGAACCGTATTTACAGCATCTTTCGTTTACCACCACTCCTATGGCAAGTGGACACAATATGATATACAAATTGTAAATTAGAAGGTAGTTGGAGATAAGCTAAAGCTTTTGGCTTGTTTGTCACGTGACTATAATTAAATTCGTTACAAAAGTATTGCCAAAGCGTAGCTTCCCTTGAAACGTAGTTCCCACACGTTAATGGCCAGGATTCTTGGTATATAGGGGGCGTTCGCTGGTCAAACCTGCATGTCTGAGCTGTCTACAAAGTGTCCACTGAAGGCGTGCTGCTGGTACCAGGCGAATGCGCTCGATTATTTGTCAACGTTGACACCCAACATGGACGCCCATTTGTTTCTTTACTAGTACTCTCATGGTTTGGACAAATGAAGGCTATTAAAAGGTGAACACGTGATTAGAATTGTGTTTATCTTGAATATCTTCCGTAAGGGGGAGTGCACTTAACACTAGTCGTGACTTTGAACACGTGAAACTGTCAAATAAAAACTTCCCCTCTCCCCATCTTTCCTCTTATTTCACTCCCCCTTCTGACCCTGAGGCCAAAGTTAGAGAAAATCACTTATTCAATGTGTGGTTTCAATTTTCTTTTCCTTTCCACCTTGTACTACCCGGCCGGGACGAATGCATTTTTTTTCACCACGCCTTAGTGTCTGTTCGATCTATAAGCATATATTTTCTTAATCACTGCGTCTTACCACCTGTTCAGGTTATACATATATATGATAATAACTTTAATGGGATAGGTATGAGGAAGGTAGCATCTTAGAGGTAGTCTACTCGCATTGGCGTAGAAGGAAAGTGATAAATCATTATTGAAAAAAAACCTCGGTAGACCCAACCGGCATTCGAACCCCAATTTTCCCGTCATCAGAAGGCCAGTCCAACACGAGAGTGACGTCTTAGACCATTTGGCCACTGAAGTGTTAAGCTAATAAGATAAGGATGAGGAAGGTAGAAATTTAGATGAAACACAATTTGTGGAGAGAGAGTAGGAAATAAGTGCCCATGCCATCAGCTAACCTCAATAACAAAAATGTGATCAGCCTATTATTTAAAACTAGTATTACATTACCTGGTAAAATAAAACACATTATATTGTTTATATGAAAAGCTAAGCAATAATTGTACATACGTAACTGACACTTATTCTACAATAGCCACAAATACAATGAGTACGTTCTCCAGTGTGTAGGCATATGCTAAAAAAAATTAAGGACTTTGAGCAACTAGACGACACGATTGACTGATGTATTGTGTGGAAGCGTACCGAATGTTAGCCGAGACACCTGTGGTGAACTTTCGCTTTCTTTGATTGGTGCCCAAAAACCACTCCCAGAGAAAAACACCCCGAATACCTAATATTCGACTGAACATTCGCCCTTCGTGTACCTCCCACACTTCTCGGCCAGTCTAGCATTTGTCCACATTCGTGAATAGCGTGGGACCTTCTCTGGACTAACTGTGTAAATTGTAAGCATTTTAGCTGCTCTAGTGTGGTAGGAATATGAAAGGTGGAATTTATAATATAAAATAAACTATATTTGTGTGTAGAGAGAGTTGGAAACTCTAAGGTAAAAATACCCTCGGAACACCAAGTTATAATTAAAACCCCAATCTTATCATCATCAGAAATAACCTAGGCATGAAATTCCGTCCACGTGCTCATTGAAGTAGGTTCATACCATTTTAGATAGAAATTATTAGCTGTACTAAATATTTACGAATTTTCTGGTACAATTCATATATAATTGTAAATTTACGTTTTTACTCAGACATTTATTTAATAGTTCAGCTCAAGGAAAATGTATAATAGTTTCATGTCTTACATAAGTCATTGAAATACAGATAACTCTAGCTGTGTGTATCCAATTGTAAGAAAAGAGTAACCTATAACTAACCTAAAATAAGTCTAACTTTATTGACCTTATATATATATATATATAGAGAGAGAGAGAGAGAGAGAGAGAAGAATANTTTGCTTGGATTAAATGATGATGTGTAAACTAATATACTACTCTATTGTGTGGCCGCATGGTCTAAGCCAGGGGTCTTCAACCTTTTTATATCCAAGGTCCAAAGTTTCGGTGTCTTGATAGCTCGAGGGACGCAATACTGTACCAATAATATTCGGATTGAATAAATATTAAACTAATCGTATCAGCTGATTCTTATACACTTAAACTCACACTAGGGATAAGGATTTCACGTGAAGTGTGTTCTCTGTTGTTTTTTAGTATTTTTGGATTTGTCATAGCAGGAGGTGGCGTGGTTTGTCTTGTCTACTAGATTTGTCATTTACCGGTCAAAAGTATATTAATTGTATTAAAACGTAATACTTTTCTTCGCGTAAAAAGCAAAAATAATTTATAAAATAACATAAAATAGGCCAATGTAAATAAAATATATATATTTTTTTATCAGTTTGTTTTATGAAATATTTTTCTGTATTTGTCATTTTTTCTCTTGAAATATTTTTTAAATTTTTTGTGAACTAGCGGGCTGCAAAAAAGTTATTATAGGCCACGGGTTGAAGACTTCTGGTCTAAGGCATTACTCTTGCATTAGACTAGACTTTTGATGACTGAGAGATCAGGGTTCAAGTCCCAGTTGAGTGTATAAAGGATGTTTTTCTTAAATGATATTCCACTATACCTCCAGCTACATGTGGATCCACTTCGACTTAATGCAACCTTCACTATCCATAAATAGAGATAGGGTAGATTCGCTTTTGCGAAAAACGCGAAAAGAAAAAAAAAGGGTCGAAAATAGGGTATTTATAAGTTTTCTTTGCGTTTCATGGCATTTGAAAGTGCTTAAAGCGATTTTTATTTCGCGAATTATTGCGAAAAACGTGATTTTGAGAGTATTTTAGCTAAACTATTCTATTTAGCAAAATAGACGCGAATTCCCTGAAAATGCTGTGCATTTAAATACAATGCTGAGAATTTCTATAAAACGATGTTTTTCAGCGGGAATAAGTGATTAAAAAATCATTGAGTTTCACTCGTCTGTGTGCTTCAGCTCTGGGTTTTACTTGCATCCTGTGCCTTCCACAGCCCATCCGGCTAATCGCCACATTCCGTTAGTCGTTGCTTTTATCATAAATCCTTTGTATAGGCCCTAAAAACATTGACGAAATACATTTTTACCTATTTTGCTACAAAATGATAAACTATGCCACAAAACGCTAAATTTCCAATAATTAATGCTAAAAAAACTTAAAATTAATGCTATTTTACCCTATCTCTACCCATAATACATGTGCGTAGTTAGTATATATGCGTATAACTCGAACGTGTAGTAAGACACTGGGTTGAAATAAAATATATTGATTGGTGAATCAATTTAATTTTTTTGCACTTTGCCTCACTGCCCGTTGGAATTATACGTACAGTACAATATATACGTATTTCGCTAATGTGTTAGGGATAGTAAATGTTGAATTTAGAGTAAATGAACCAGCATTTTCGTGGAAAAACATGTTGGAAAAACCACATTCAGCAGATCCGACAGAGATTCGAGCTGTGATCTCCCCATCTGGTTAGTCTAGTCTATTACGAGTTTAGCGTCTTAAACCGTGTGGGCACAGAACCGGTTCCCAGCTAATTAATCTACCATTTAATAAAAGTAAGCAGCCTAAATTGGCCTGCTTTGAATAAGAACCGGGAATCTTAAATAAATGCATAGATTCTCTCTCAACTAATAACTAAAATAGATTTAGAGTAAAGCTAGCTCATATCCAAGTGAGTATGTGTGGTTAAGAAAGATGGAATAATAACAGTCATAAAACAGTTTTGATATTTACTTATGTTGAGCTTTATTAAATTCTATGCAGACATAAACTTAATAATATGCGTACTTGTCAGATGAATTGTATTTAAAGATTTACAAGAACGTTATTAAAGTTAATACTCAAGAAAAGTCTTTGATTATTATTATAGTTTATGCCAGGTAAAATACACAAATTATGCATCCAAAACTACATATTATAATTTTCTTTAATTATATCAACTGTACTTGCTACAATAATATATACACCTAGTAAAAATAACAAAACAACCCTTCAAATACTAACAGGTCTTTTCTAAGCTATGCACTTTATATCAACCAGCATCTGTGAGCACGTGGACTGAATCTGAGGCTGACATAATTTGGTTTTCCGATAAAGACAAGGTAGGGGAATCCCGGCTGGGTTAAATGAGGCTGTTTTCATATTAATTTTCTGCTCACCCTCCACGAAAATACCAGCATATATTTAAAAATCTTAATTTCCTCATCCCTCAGCTCAGTAACGTAGTGATGTGCGTATAGCTCAGACAGATAATAATACACGTTGGATAAAAGCAAATATTATTATACTACCCGCACAAACACTTCATTTTAAAACTTATCTAAATATAGTATATTGATACTTGTTACCAATATCAATTTTTTATGGATCTATACATAGGCAGTGCTCGAATTGGGAAATTTTAACAACCGTAACGGAGACAACTAACGACCAATAATTCCTTAATCTATTTTACAGCATGAAATTATTGCATTGGTAGAACCTATTGCATTGTCTATACACACTTCAATAAGTTGCATGCTAAGCCATGCTAGTTTAATTGAATTTTAGTCCAAGTTTTGTCCAAAATACCGGGATTTCACCTGTGTCTTTGCTTGAATCAGATTATCTTACAAATTCTTCGTTAGTATCACATATTTATTTGCTTTGATTAGTATACTGACGTAGAAGAAAATATATTGCTACTATAAAACTTTTGACTTTTGTTGCTAACTTCTGATTTATTTTTAGCTCGTCTTTCCTGTTGAGTGGGAAAATAAATATTTATCAGTATAGTTACTATAAGGTAAATTGATATACAATTTAGACCTAGTATTAAGACCATAAATAGTATTGGCTAAAATGACAAAGCTATTTACAAAATAAGTTTATCATATGTAAGCTTAAGAAAAAAAGTTCACGACAGTTTTAAAGTGGTAGGACTGAGTAGGCTAGGCTAGTTAAAATACTCCCTAATTATTTGATAGAGAAAATCATAGTAAAAACAATTAAAACTAGATTCGCAAAACTATCTATTATGAACCCACTGTAAATCAAATCCTGACATCCATGCCAACAGTAAATAAATGGTACGGCGCACCGCACAGACTTTCACTCTCTTTCTATAAACTCATAAGATTTCTGAACGGAATAATGTACATTGTATCATCACCACTCCACATAATAACACGCATAAAATAATATACAATGATATATAATCAATGAGAAAAGAGGCGCATCTTTGTCCACCTAAGA
>CABFWB010003724.1:25017-72841 GCA_902151455.1 Timema bartmani
ACGGAGAAGAAAAAAAAAATGAGACGACGTAAAAAAATTAACAAGACATGAACGTAGGGCAGGAAAAAAAAAACCTCCTTCCAAACTCTTAAAGACTCGGTGAGTCTGAACATTTGTGTTCTCTTTCGTTCCTGATCTTCTTCCCCCTCCACCTCCCTTCTTTAGTGTGAGCTACGCTTTGGTCTTGAGCCAAATGACTTTCTAGGCCTAGCGAGGCTGAGCGATGTCCGTGACATAGGATTCTTCCATGCATGCTACAGGGTGTTTCCAAGGATAAAGGAAAAAAAAAAAACTGTATCCTTTGAAAAGGTTTAGTATTTTATCGCAAATTTGGTTCACGCTAATCAGGTAGGCATGAGAAAGGTAAAATTAAGAGGCTTATGTAGCCACACGTTTTAGAAGTAAGAGTTGGAAACCATTTAGGAAAATAACACCTTCAGCACACCCGGCCAAAATTAAGAGTCATATCTACCCTTAACAAGCAAATGATAACTATATGACATGGACTTTGGTCAACATTTATACTGAAGCAAGAAAACACAAATTAACATTTAAACACTTGATATGATATTTTAGTGAAATAGCTTGTTGGGTATAGCTAAGCCTTGTTTTTTTAGTTTAGGTTGGATAAAAAATTATGTTTCTAAATATCACAATACCATTATTTAAAAAATCTATTACCTTTTAATTAATTTTTTAAAAAATAATGAGTATCTAAATTCAAATTATATAAGAGTTTTAATTATGTATAGTAATATTATTTTAAAATCCAATTTAAATTTATAAGTGAATTCCTCCTTCACTTATAATGATTTAACAGAGCTGAATTTATCAATTTGAAATAATTATATACATTACATTATTAAATATGTTCATAAATTCACACTATTTAAAAATAAATACAACCGTAATGAGCTATCTAACAATGCATAAATAATAAAATTGAATGAGCAACTAAAAAATTAAATAAAAACTTAGATCCATACAAATATAATATTTTAAAGAATTTTTGGAAATTCCATTTTTGTGTCTAAAAAAATAAATATATAAATAAAGAGAGATACAAATTAATATACTTGTAAGATATTCAATTCTGATCCATTTTACTTTAAAAAAATCATTTTTTTTTAAATAATAGGCCAAGTAGAAAGAATTTGAATTACTGGATTACAGCTGTATACTGTACTGTATCTACATACCAAACTTTTATGAAATTGGCTTTTGATCTCTTTTCAGCTAAAATATTTTTAATCGCAGGTATTGGTTTTTTTTTTGCTTCACAGCTGACTACCCGCTTGGGCTATACACTTATTTACTAACTACACTAATGGTTTAGAGATTAGGAAGGTTAAACTTATAGGAAGTGTACCTGCATTTATGTGGAGAAAGAGAGAAACACCATATAAGGAAAAACCTCAGTACTCCCAATCAGAATCGAACCCCGATCTCCCCTTCATCAAAAGTCTAGTATATCATGAGATTTTTATATATAGTTAATGGGTAAGGTTAGGCCCTAAGATGAGTAGGATTTAGAGGAAATGATCAATTATTTACGTGAAGAGAGTGTAAAACTAAATAAACTAAATAGTAAAACCACCCTTAGCACACCCGGCTACAATTTCAAACCGACATCCCTGTCACCAGCAAACCCTACTATATGAACTTGACCTCTTGTCCGCATGTCCACTGGTGCAGTTATCGCTTGTAATTAAAGCACTACTAATTCCTCACCTGCACGGATGGGCAGGCGGCCAGTAACTTTGATGTCGGGGCTCGATTCTCGGACGGGTGTATTAAGGATAGTTTTTAAATGGTTCCCCACCTTCACGCAAATGTGGGTGCCTTTTATATACTTTTCCCTTTTCAATTATCACATTATTAGTGTAAAATAGGGGTATAGCCTTGAAAGGTAGTTAAATGTGACGACAAAATTTAAGAAATATTTCCATTTGTTTTGCGATATAAAAGTAATTTAGAGAGTTTAATTACACCTATAAAGTGATTCGAGAAGCTAGACTATAAAATCTAGTTCAGGTATTTGACCTATAGGGTTTTAAAAGGATTTTGAGTTTAAAATTTTTGAAAAATATCTGAATATTTACATTTTATCTGATCTCTACGGTAATAATTCTACTTTTAATTCTACCTTAATGCATGTATTCAATGTATAATTAATTCACCAGGAGTAATATTAACTTTTCCAAAGTTACCACAAATTTCCAAAGGTAAATAAATAAATGTTATATAATAGCAAAAAACAAGAAGAACATTATATACCTTAGTATATCAATCAACAATAAAGGTTACGGAACTCCGCACGGACTTTTTCCCTCTAGTGTTTAAAAATTGAAATATTTACTCAAAATTCGTAATATAATATAAACTGGCTAACCCAAATAAAAATTTGCGTTATACATGCGTAAAAAAATTTTTGACTCACGGTTTTGAATTTTATAATTTTATTTTAAAAAATTAACGTCTTCATTTGTATATTTGAACCTATAAAAAATATCGATATTGAGACCCCAAGGGTCAACATTTCGTATTAAAATATTGACTTCCGATTAAAATATTTAGCATTTTATTAGGGGATGCACATACTATGGTTATCGCACTGCTACTAAATTTCTCTTTTATAAATTTTGACCAATATAATTGGTAATTATTGACTATTGAGTCTAAAATGAGCGAGATAGATTATTGCTGTAACAGGGGCAGATCCAGGAAAGGGGTAAAGGGAGCGCACGCCCTCCTTCAAGAAATTAAATTATTTGAACCAATGTTAAAGTCACTACTACTTTTACGGTCACGTAATACTATCTCACTAACCAGATTTCATATTTTAAACTGTTTATTGGTAATATTAATATTTAAGTCAATCCCATTAGGTATTAAAGTGGTGAAAATAGGCAGTAATGAAATTACCCAAATTTAAGTTTCGCACCTCTCACATTGTTGCACAAACCTTTTTTATGTTTAAATTTATTTTATGATTTTTACTATTACTATTTCAATGATTAATCATAAATAAAGATCTTTAAATTAATTTATTTTTAAATAACGTGCTTTAAGCAAAATCATTGATAATACCATACACATAGCATGTTAGTATGGTTTAGTGGTATAGTTTCGATTTAGACTGAGATATAACTAGCTATACTATAGAGTGGAGTTAAAGTTCGATTGTTTGAAATCTGAATAATTCCATTTATTTTGTCTAATTAGTTGAGCAGCAAAAAACTATATATATGATAATTGTTATAATGTTTAAAATTATTTCCTTCTTAATAATCATTATTTGTTGATATTCTTATTATTTACCTATAATAAATGTCAATACTAATCGCAAATTTTGAGCTATAACCTTCATTAGAGGATTATTCTCAAGTTTAAAATTACATTGAAGAATTACTTAAAATTGGCTCTCAAATTTTGAAGTATATTTATGTCAAAATGTCTTGAGGCGCCTCCCAACCACCCTCCCTGACCCAATCCTGATGGAAGAACCCTAGTCCCCCTCTCACGAAAATTCTGGATCCGGGTCTGTGGTGTACAAAAATCTCCCCTAAGAGGTTAAAGGAAAAACAACATCAACTTTTTGAAAGGCTTGCTTATTTGCTTACTCTATGGCATTAAATAATTATTGCGTTAAAATTTAAGTATTATCTCTGTACAACTAAAGTTCACAAAATCAATTTAATAATTATTTGCCAATAACTCATAAACTGTTGGTTTTATAAAAATATATTTCATATAAATATTTTTTTATTTTTTATAGTACCACAGCTTTGCAATGATAAGTTATTTAGTAACTTAAATAGTTGCGGAGATACGGAAATTCCCGCTACTGTAAAGTACCCTAAAAGTCATTTTCACGGGAAAATGAAAATAGCCAGTTTATTTATTATCTTAATCAACGCCTAGATATGAATTTTAATCAAAATCGTTAAGCAGATTTTTAGAAAACGATTTCTTCTCGTTTCGCCCTTTATTAGACTACTCTTAATTTTAAGATCACTTTTTAGGTTTCGGGGATCATGACGCCTCGATATCCATCAACATTTCAGGCTAGATTTTTTTTATGGAATACTTACCTTTTGTGTTCAAAAATTAAAAAAATTAAATATTTTCGAATAGCTTGAAAAATTATTGGTTTTGTAGAAATATGCTTCAAATAAAATGTCTGTGTTATAAATAGATCTATATATTTGTAATGATAAGTAATATCATATCTCAAATAGTTTCGGAGATATGACAAAAACTTATGTTGTACGCATCTGACCGGACCCCTTAAAATCATTTTGCCGAAATATTGAGAGTAACCATTTTGTTTGGAATATTTACAGATGTTCATAAATGAAATATAATCAAATTCGTGAGAGCAGATTTTGAGAAAATCGACTTTTTCTCTTTTTGCCCTCCAGTAAACTACCCTCAGTTTTAGTGTTAGATATCCAATTCCAGAATAGCCTTGAAGCAACCCTATGAAAACCCTATATACCAAGTTTTAGCCCAATCGGTTAAATAGTTTAGGCTCTAGTCGGAGGTATAGACAGACAGACAGACGGAAATTCAAAAACAACTTTTTCGGATTCTGGGGTTCATGAAACGTCGAGATTCATCAAAATCTCGAGTTCAACTTTTTTAAGGATCACGATACTATCTCTACCTGTAAGATAGCGAGAAAGTAAAAATATACTTGGATCATGGTCTATTGATCCTTCTCGTAACGTTCATTTAAAGTTCTGGTAACTTAACGCAACGTAAGGGCTCTCGTGATTTTAAATGAAAGACATTTTACTGGAGCATAACGTACACTAAACAATCACTTATACACGCTTCGATGGCCGCACGGTCTAACGCGCTACGCTCGGATTAGACTAGACTGCAGTTGACTAGGAGGTCAAGACTCGACTCTTGGTCAGGAGTACAGAGAGTGGTTTTATCAAATTAGTATTACACTCCCCTCCTCACCATCCACGTAAATGCTAGTACACTTCCTTTAAATATAACCTTCCTAACCTCTAAAACCATGAGCATAGTTACTACATAAGCGTATCGCCCGAAAAAGTAGTAAGAGCGCTAAAACAAAATCATTCACTTATATTAATAGTTACCCAAGGGAGAACTTTCACATTACGTGAACGTTGAGTGAAGGGTACGCCGCGCTGTAGTCAGAAAATCATTCTGCGAGCTACTTCAACAGGGAGGGCAGTTTAGAACTTCATCTGTTTGTTTATCTCAACAATGATCCAGTGTCAACATATGGGCAAGTATTGTTTGAGAGACACTCGTGGGTTCCTATTTGCTGTCAGATCGACTGAATTCACGTCATTACCGTGTCTTCCCTCACACGGTCTTACCGGCGCTGCTCGAGGACGTCCTCCTGCATGTGTGGCAGATGATGTGGTTTCAGTGTGATGTGGTAGTAGTGCGCCGACTGCTACATGATAACTCAAATGGCTGTGGTGGGCCTGTAGAAAGGTCACCAAGGTCACCAGACCTGTACCCAGTGGATTACTCTCTTTGGGGTAACCTGAAAGCACTTCTTTACCCACCCAATGACCCACCACAGACACTCGAGGATATTTTGGTACGGTTACATGCGTCTGCTATGACGGTTGACGTCCTCATTGACATTTTGACATTTTGAAATTTTTACCCAAGAGTATTATGTACTAATATTCGCTCACACAATCGTGTGGTACTGTCCGTATCAGCGAATTACCACAACCTGTAGGCCTATACAATACTTCCCTAAGACATCATTTGATGTGTTTTTTTCATATATTTACATAATTCATAACAAGTGTTTTTAGAATTTCTAAAATACAAAATATGTTATATGATTCAAAAAAAAACTTCAAAGTATCTAACTTTACTCCTATAAAAGGGGTAGGCCTACCTATCTAAACGATATATTTGACACTATACATGAAGATCCAAGACATTAGCCTAACTATTGTGAAATTATTACTTTTAATGCATTTACTAACCCAAATTTGAGGATATTCGGACACAACGTCATACTTGTCTAGTCTAGTTTTTGAGTTAAGGAGAGGTTAGGGGTCTAAGTCTTGGCTAAGAGTATTGAGAGTAATTTTCTATTAATGGTCCCCTCCCTCCCCCTTTCAATTATCAAGTTTGATATAAAGTTGTAATTACTTAAAAATATGTATTGAACGATGCACACAACTAAACGCACATACAGATAAACGTACAGTGTGTGAATTCATAAGAATGTGGATCATTCCATACCAATTAATAGTTTTAGAATGACAATGTGTAGTACATTTTCATTTTAAATATTGTGTACACCAATTAAGTTTGATACAAGCCTGTAAGTAATAAAAAAAATCATTTCTACTCCTGAATTAACCTCCATTGGTGCCCACAATATCTAAGATGTGATTTGGTTTCACACTCTCCCTCCTCACAAATGACGGTACATTTCTTATCAATTCTATATTATAATACCTTCACCAGATTATAATCCCAGAGGTAGTAAGACACCATTCAGAGAAAAATATTCCACTTAGAGTGCCATTTTAAAATGAAGGATCTAATTATGCCGTTAGAAACATTACTAAGACTCTCACATCAAGTCATGTGATCTGCATCTATCACTATAAATATTAATTATTATCAATATCTATAAAACCTGCTTCGGTGGCCGCATGGTCCATTGCAGTGTGGTCCAACGTTTTTAATACCAAGAGCCAAATAAGATTTTCATTTGGTACCACGAGCAGAAGATATATCTAGTAATCATATCAACTTAATATAGGCCTACAAAGAGCACTTAATAAACATTTATTTTCAATACTTATATATACGTTGTATATTTGCTCCTAGAAGATTTCAAATTATACTGCAAAAATAAAGTTTATTATCTTCCAGTTACATATTTTTAAATAGGCACTTACATGCATACACAATTTCACAAAACCACTTAAAATCATTTGTACATATATTTATACATAATATTATTAATAAAAAATGTAGAGTAAAATGCAACAATGACATTAAAAAAAATGAATCATTAGCTGTTTCACATCTGCCATCCAGGGATTCCCTATAATTTTCCTCTAGGATACTGTTAGGGCCACATTGTTAGTAAGCGCGGACCACATTTAGCCCGCGAGCCGCCGGTTGGGTCACACCGGTCTAAGGTGTCACACTTGCAATAGATGCTAATGACACGGGGGCTTGAATACTGGTCAGGTGTACTGTGAGTATGTACACATCGATATGTAGTGAGATATTGAGTGTAAATAAAAATTTTAATGCATCAATTATTATTATGATTGGTTGATATTAAATTAATGTTTATTTACTATTACCCATACATTTTGTTTGAGATAATATTATACAGAATTAAATTCCTCTCTGTTTTATTAAAGTTGACTTTAAACAAATACAAAACTATATCCTATATAATATATTTATTGAGTATCTATATGTTATTCAAATTTTTTAAACTTACTTAATTAATGTATCATATATTATTTTAAAGCTAAACATTATTTGTTTTACCTTAATAAATAAAAATCTCATGTTTTAGAATAAAAACATATTTCCATCTAAATACAGAAGTCGAGAAAAAGAGAGAAAGAATAGTATGAAGTAGCTGAAGAGGGAAAAAAATTGTCAGAAGGGTGAGTTGGAGAGCTGTTATAGAAGAGGGTGTTTCATTTCTGGACCCTACTCGAATACACCCACTTCTCTTGTTTTTAAGCTTTCAGTCTTATTTTAGTATAAAAAAGTCCACCTAAAAATGTATTCCAGATCGATAGAACTCACCAAGCAAGTATACAAATTTTAAAAATATGTCAAAGGTAAGGTATGGCCAAACTAAACTTTTAATTGAGTCATTTGTTAACCAAAATAGTAAGTGTTATAGTAAAATTACTATTTTATTAAATCATAAAGGATATTTTAATAGCCTTGACTCCAAATATCGTTAGCATTATTTTTAGTGTTTCTGACTTTATCATGTTTAGGAGGCGTCTTATTTGTTTCAATATTAAAATTTACCATTGCTACTATTTATAAAAATGCTGTAGTTTTTCACTCAAACAGCTTGTTCTTTTGGATTAAGAATATACAGCTTTGTGTCAAGTGTATAGAAAAAACTACCGGAAACTACAAATACTTTTCTTAAGGGTAAGGATCCTACTACAACTATTATTATTTGAACATAGGTTTTATTTTTAAGACATTTATAAATTCATTTAGACCAGTTGATTTGTTTAGGTCTATATTGAATAGTAAGACTTCAAACATATATAGGTTTACTTAATCATTTTATAATTAATAACATTTTTTCCCTTCTACAAATAATTTACAATGGCTATTACTGCTTAGTGAATTTATATTCCAAATATTTTAATTGTCTAGACCACAGATCTTTATGATATCGTGGAATGGGGTTCTATTTTATGTTATAGGTAAGTTGGGCCTATATTAAAAATATATTAATCCACCTATTTAAATTTATTGGTATAAATTATGCCATAAAAGGTTTTCATAAAATATATAATAATTTAAAATATTCCAGTCTATAATAAATAAAACTATTTATATAATACATAAAAACTAAAAGACCAAGCGATACTAATAAAGAGAACGCCAAAAAATATTATAAAATGTATAAGATCTTTTGTATTAAGAATATACAGCTTTGTGTCAAGTGTATAGAAAAAAAATACCAGAAACTACAAATACTTTTCTTAAGGGTAAGGATCCTACTACAGCTATTATTATTTGAACATAGGTTTTATTTTTAAGACATTTATAAATTTATTTAGACCAGTTTAACTTCATATTCATTTATAAATTTATTTAGACCAGTTTAACTTCATAGTAATAAAAATAATATTTTTTTATATTTTGTATTTAATTTTTAAATACATTCAGTTTTACTTTCCTGTTTTGTTTGTATGTTTTTCCATGTCTATTAAAATTGTGGGCAAATGATTTAGATTTTTAATTTCCATGTTGGCTATTGTCTATAAAATGATTTCCTCAACTGTGAAACACTAGGAGTTAAATGGTTTTATCTTTTAAGTATTAGTTCAGTTATTCTGAAATGGTGGAGTTCTATTTGAATGTAAAAATATGAATAGTATTATATTACAATTAAAGAAATAAAAATGATTGTGTTTCTTTCATCTAAATACCAGTGTGAACGTTGTTTCTAAGCTAGGTTGGCAGTCAAACCTACATAATTCAATTGGCAATCACCAATAACATTCACCCGGGTTTTACGAAAATATAGCCCGATCTGAATCTTTCATCACAGTGATAGAAAACAAAACCTTTTTCCCATAGACCGGTAAATATTGTAATATGTTTTTAAAAAATATCATTTTCTGTTTATGTTAAATTAATTTTTATAAACGGTACTCATCTCATCAAAGGTAAAACCATAATTTTATCAAATTAGCATTTTATGTGTACTTAATAAACTTAGATTATATTTAATGTTTGATATCTAACAACCATACAAAATAAATGTCAGAAAATATAGTCAATATGACAATTCCATGCGTTCATTCTTATACATCTATAAAACATATTTTTTAAATGTATTATATTAGTGATACTTGACCACTATATTCAATCTTCAGGGGGGACTTTAGTGCGGGTGATTTGAAAGCCCCTGGTCTGTAAGATGGTTGTGTGGCTCTTGCTGTTTTTACTCTTGACTCCTTAACTGAGAGCAATTCGAGGAGAAAAGTTATCACTCTCCATTACAGACCGGTGGGCTGATAAAAAAGGAAGGAGTTATTATACTTATTATTAGGCTTTACTTTTAATCGAGAGATCAACAATATTATGCCTGCGTAGCTATTAGAGAAAAGTTCCTATATGACTGTGGACCAAATAAGTTATAAAATATTTGGTATTTTTATGGTTACCACCCTTTTGTGTGTTGTTAAGCCTCATGTATTCATCTAATAAATACTCAAAATTAAATTATAGAAAATAAATTTTAAGTGTGTGTGTATCTGAAGTTTTATTTCTTGTTGCGGAAGGATCTTTGAATCGGTGGCATACAAAGTGCGTATTCCAGAGATGAAGCACATATTTTTCAATTCAGCTACATATGTGGTAAATGAGAAGTGAATTTTGCCCCGCCATGTACAATTTGAGAAAACAGGTTGCTTAGTAACGCATTTAAAACCACACACTCTGTTATAATGATAACAATGATAATAATTCAATACGTCAATACTTTGGCTATCAAGCTACAGCTGCCTCAGACGCCAATGATGATATTTTTTCAAATTGAATAAGGACAACATTTTAATGCAAATATTTGACAAGCCTTACATCTTAAAAATTGCAGAAACATGGGCAGAATATCTTAAATCAATGCATTTGCGGAATGCTTTCAATATTGTTTAGGAAATGTAAAGTTACAAACAGCCTACGCCATTAGCATATATTTTAGTTTACTGTGAGATGCATACTCATATTTGACACATTTTAATGGTCAATTTGATACTTGAGGCAATTAGCAACAGGGTTGTCAACCCCAGTCATAGCCTAGATGTGTTTTTACATCATTCTTAATAAGATAATAGTTTGTCCATTGATGTGTACATGATTTTCCCAACCCTTTTTCATATACCACGAGTGCTACCAACATGTTGATATAAATGTATTAGTTTGTTTAAGAATAGTTACATCAGCTTTGTTCAGTTCAAAAATATTGAGACATTTCATTAAGAAGTATTCAGAAGCTTAAGGGTTGGAATGCAATTTGGTCAAAGGACCTCTGTGAAGGAGCAAGGAATAGGGATTGGCCCAAGGGGAGTGAATTCTAGGGTAATAGAAATATATTGCATTGCAACAACCGGGAAATGTGCCTCGAGGTAAGTAACCGGTCTTGGGGATGGAGCGTTATTACAGTGCCAATCGAAGGTGCGTGGAATTCTTTATAGGCACTAAATAAAAAATGCAAAACTTTCTGTGTTGACAAATGGTTTAAGTTATTGTTTTCTAAAATGCCTTAGTTAAATGAGATATCTTATATATATATATATATATATATATTGGTACAAGTAATTCAGGCTGATGCATACAAAAATAAAGTGGTTGCATGCGACGATCTAGGGTTTTGGATATGTGGTGTGAATTTGATATTTATAGAATGTCATGTCATGTAATGTTGCCAGAATAACCAGAGCTGGATCAAACTGCGCCTGTAAAATGTTCTCATCACTCAGTTAAACACCCATTTGTCAAATATGAACGGAAATACATTTCTCATATATTATATAGAGTCGAACATGAATTTGATTTGTCAAATGGGTACCGAGTAGGGATATACTGTAATACAGAACCTTTTTAACAAACTGGAAACCCTGGCAATGCTCCACGTCACGCCAACGGGTTTTGGGTGACTGTCACTATCCAACCCATAAAACTTATTGATGTTAAAGGAAGTGTATAAGCATAGTTGAAGAAACTCCTACATTAAAAAGTTAAACCCCAAAAGAGAAAATATCCTTTAGTTGTATAAAAATTATTAATTTTAATTAACATTCCAAAGGGAGATAATGCATACCTAATCACATCATTCCCTTACGGGGTGGACAAGAAATTGTGCATGTAGCTCAAAAAACCACTCCGTATTTAATTTATCCTTACTAGCTCCTTCCACATTTCTTTGTACTTGCAAATTCATTTTGCTTCAACAACATTCATACACTGAGTCATGCATGTTATTTTATTCCTAAGAACTTACTTACATCCCTTACCGTTTCCAGCATATGGCCTGGGTCCGTTTTTTATTCAATCTATTTATTTGCTAATCCTGTCCTAGCTTCACATATCTTATAACCTAACTTCAGACTAGGACAGTTACAACATCCATTCCTCGGTCATTAAATCATCACTGTGAACGGGTAAACCCACATTTTACCAATGATAAATGCCGGGAATATGACACGTGACTTCTCTCTAGATCAGTAGGCTGCCAACTAAGCTAAGGTGTAGGATTCCTCAAGTTCTTAATATTTAAAGTTCCTTATTGATTGCCATTGCTGAAGTTTCAACCTATAGAGTGTGTCATTATCCATCAGTCAGTTCTCACTAATTACTGATTTTGAATAAAAAATAACTGCCACCACGCATTGGTGAGCATTTAACTGAAGTGCTAGTCTGCTCTGGGCGAGATTTTAAGTTATAGTGAGATCAGGTTTAGACTATCTTATAGGTGAACTGAGATAAATTTATGTAGATGAAAATACTCTCCCTCCTCACCATTGTAACTAATTCTCTATTCTAATTTCATTTTTAATTTTTTATCTGTCAAACTACCTGTTCTACTTATACTAATAAACTAAAACTAAGAATGGTAAAGCTTAAATTAAATGTATCCACATTTGCGTGTAGGGTGAGGGGAAAACCATTTATTTAAGACAGAACTTAGTTCTAGTGGCCAGGCTTCCAACTCCAGCCTTCTTGTTATTGAGTAATCAACCAGAGAAGGTAGATGCCTTCGCCCATGTGACCTCCGATTTGGGTCTGGCACATTTTAATTACGATGCCCAACCCATATCGGTGGCCAAATGGTTTAAGGCGTCACTATCGTAATAGACTGGACCACCGATGCGGAAGAGATTGGGGTACAAACCGAATGGGTATTGAGCAGCAATGACAAAGAAAGTGTTAAGATGTAGAGTACAATTATTTATATACACACATAAATATGATTGTCATTTATATATTAACATATATTAGATCAACTATACTTTCACCATAGTAAACACGAAGCTAAGTAATGTATTTTCTTCGCACTAGTTTCTTTTTTGTAACAGTAAGCGAAAATCAATAAAGTCGGCGACAGTATAAAGGGGGTTGTGAATCAGCACGGACCATGAAGGGGAGAAGGATAGCAAGAGCCATGATGAAATCAGCATTGAATTCCTCTCTCTCTCTTATCCTCTTCTCTATGATAGATTAGCTTGTAATTTATATTTTCCTTTTGATATATATTAGATGAAGGTATTTTGTCAGGTGGAGGTAGAAAATATCAACTTTTTAAAATAATTTTTCTTGAACTCATCATACCTTGAACAAAACAAGCATTTACAAATTTATAAACTATTTTAAGTATTAGTTATAGTATAAGATAAAATTAAATAACTTAACTCGCATCATTAACTGAGACAAAGACTAAGCTATCTAAATAAATAATAAGGGAAAACCTTGCCAATTAAGGGAATTTGGTTGTGTAAAGTGGCGTAAAAATGCATGAATAAACAATGAAATTGGAATTTTAAGCTTTTTTCTTAAATCGTAGGCCGTATATATGAGCGTAAATGACATGACATCAAGGTGGGGTCGCCTTATGTGTAGATTATTAGTCGCTCTGGTGCCCAGAGTACAACTATGGATGCTGTCTACAATACGTACCTATTGAGATGTGATGATCGTCATTATGAAGTTGTAGAGCCAGTGTGAGTCTTAGCCTTATCAACCAAACCCTGGTGACCTTTGGAATCATTTCCCTCAATGGAAATATACCCAAGGTAGGCAACTAGCTGGGAGTCGATCCCGGGACCCCTAGATTCGGAGGCAGGTGCACTGACCACTACACAATGGGGCCGGCTGGGAATGAAGTGCATAACAGATAAAATACAGAAACACTTACAATTGTTTTCTAAGCACTGCGTCCTAATATCCTTTGAGTCACCCACGTATCTACGAATTGAGCTTATGTGTTAGGGCTGAGCAAGGTAGAATTTAGAGGAAATTTACCTGCATTTGAGTAGAGGGGGAATAGAAAACCAATTAGGAAAAAGCCTCAGTACATCAAACCAGGATTCGAACCCCGATCTTCCCATCATTGGCATTCTAGTGGTTGTGAGAGTAACGCTTTAGCAAACCGAGGCAATTTTGCCCTTGTTGAACTTATTTTTAACCTTTCACTATCATCAGATGTTTTTGTTATTGTATGTGCACCACGTCTTTATTCCTGTCCGGAATATCTGTATCTTCACACTATTGGGGTTAGGATGAGGAATGTAGATTTGAAAGTAAATATATCTAAATTTTCATGGAGAGACGGTGGTAAACTATTAAGGAAAAAAATACTAGGAGTAAAACTGCATGGAACCCGAACTTATATAAGGTATTTTAGATGGAGTGCACCCTTATTATCATGTCAAGAGTATGATAAGACTACATGACGACAGGGATGAATCACATGTTGTAGACCAATCCCCTGGCCAGTTAGATGAGATTCATACCTTTCTCTAGCGTTCTCACTTGAAGACATGTCTATTGAATATATCAAACATGCTAATCAAGTTATTCAAACTACTTGAACAAATTGAATCGAAACATGAACCAAATGCATTCGTAAGCCAAAAGATGTAGAGATTATATATTATAAATAATGTATTTACTATAAAAAAATATTAATGTTGTTCTTAATAGGTAAAATCTCTTCGTTCAAGAAAATTTACAAAAATCAAAAGTGTAGAATAGATTAAAATTATTATAATTAAAAATATCCCATTGATAATAAAATGGCATTTAAACTCAACAACTTTATTTTTGAGAAAAATGCTTACAATAAATTTGGAGTGTTAAATACATTAAGAAAATAAATATTTTCAGATAGTCACACATATAGAAATAAACATTTTTAAATTACGTCTTATTTGAAGAAAACTCGAGATAATATTCAATGTAAAGTAATTTATTTTATTTATTTGTGGTATTTAACATGCACTTTCTGAACCGAATAATTATATCAGCCCACAAGAATTTGTATGAGCGAGAGCAAAATTACCTAACAATTGTGCCAGGAAAGTTATTTTCCCAAACCCACAAGGTTCTTTTACATGACATAATCGACATGGGACTGACAGCTTTACTTCCCCTCTGAAATAAATTGTATTACGAAGTTTTATCGTTCAAGGAAAATTCGTTTACACCGGCTGGGTTTAAACCCACGGACTTCGGGTCCTGAGGCAAGCACTTTACCCCAAGACCACTGAGGTTGACGTTTAATAATAGCCTAGTAATTAGAAAATATGTACTAGTTTTCTTTCGAAATTTTCCTTAAAATTCAGTTTCATTATATTCGCTTAAGTATTCTGGGTATTTTCAAAATATGTTTAGTCATTGAAATCTTTGTGTGAAATCAACACTATTTGAAATTATAATAGCTATTATTTTAATCTTAAACTGGATTTTATAGTATCATAGCCTCCATTTAAATTATATTTATAATTTAAGGGCCTTCTAACACTTACCTAATCTCGATGGATGTAGTAGATGCTTCTAGTTTAAGTAAAACCTAAATTAATGTAACCGTCTACCAGAATGCTGATAACCATTGCAGTCGTTAAATAAATCCCATGCTACTAAAAAATGTGTTTTTTATTTTAAATTTGGTTCAAGCCAAAATGGAGGCTAACGTTATCAACATTTCCTATTTTAATAATAATAGGTCTACTACAGTTTAAATTTGTGACTAAAAAACTTAGGGTGTATGAAAACAAGGTGTTTAGGAATATATTGCGGTGGGCAGAAAAAGCAGCGTGAATGGGAGATTCTAGAACATTGTCAAGGATATTTATCGGCAAACCCAATGGGAAGAAACCGTTGGGAAGACCTAGACGCAGTTGGGAGGATAATATAAGAATGAACACTGAATAAATAATGTGCAATGAGGTGAACTGGATAGAACTAGCTCAATATATGAATAGGTGCCGTAATTTTGTAAGTGTTGCAATGAACGTTTGAGTTTCTAATGCCATAGAGCAAGTAAGCTTTAATAAAACATTGAAAGGTTATAATTAGCTCATTGTCAACGAAGTTTTATAGGAAATTAGGTGATAGTAAAGGTTAATATAAGTTTATTCAAATAAAAAACAGAATGTTTAAATAGGGTTCTTGACAATGAATTTAGTGATTATTGAGGATTTTTTCCCAGGATTTTAATGCATTAGAACTACTTTTACCATAAGAAATATCAACAGTGAGGATATTTCTCTTCTACTATGTGTTGATAAAATGAGTCAGTATGAGAAAGTGCACGTAAAGTACAGAAACTAAATAAATATGGTGCTAGTGCTTTGCAACAGTGGTCTAAACGAGTTACCGAGGAGGAGGGTAAAATTTAATAGAACCACAGAAAGGGTGATAACTACCTTTATGTGACAGCTACATACAGATTAGTGCACATTTCAGTTGGTAGAGATCGAACCGTGCCCTCCAGGGATGGCGTCAGGTAGTCTTAACGTGTGCTAGACGTGCTAAAGGTCCGAAGGTTGAGTCCAAGTCAGTGTGAGTAAGAGGGAAGGTGAAGAGAGTAGTGGAAAAGGCAGGGAGGTAACTCACCAGAAGATGTTACGAGAAGTGAATATCTTAACTCGGCTATGTGTCATCATTAGCTCCGACCGAAGAGGGTCGCGCCAACCCGGACAAGACGGAAGAGGAAGGACTAGGAAGAGGGTACGACTAGGTGATCCCTCTCTGTCACCACCACACTCGCAGCGCTATTGGTGGCAGGGACACCAACCATCCATCACATCTAACTCTTGCATTCAGATTTCGGCCCTCATATACTCCTACTTAGATAGCTGGAGTAAACTGACGGAATGAGAGTAAATAAACGTATGGCGCATATTGTCAATGTAATGGTAGACCACTAAGTTAATCCACTCATTACCAACTGAGAGATTATTCGGTTGAAAACAAATGGGTGGACTGAAAGGTTTGGCTTTCATAAACACGAAAAAAATATGTTGATTTCCTTAAAATTATCTTAATGTAAGCAAAAACATTTTATGAGCAATATAATAAGCTTAATTAACTATATTTTACACAACGACGTTAAACTAAGCTATGTTTAGACTATAGAAATAATAGCCTATATACTCTATAATTCGTACTTTATGTTCAATCAATTAATAGAACCGGTATTTTCACTTTAATATATTCAGTTTGTGAAATTGCAACGTAATGTTACTGAATTAGGGGACGGTACTAATTATAAGTAACATTACTGACAATAATTAGGCTTAGTTGATTAGGGGCTAATTTTGGCTAAAAATCGTTTAAACATTGTATCTTAGACGATGTCCAAACACTTCTTGAGGACCTTGCTTTGGGTTTGTCTCATTGAGGTAAGTGTAGTGATAATAATCACTTACTCTTACGTGGATAGGGATTATAAGAATAGTGTCAAAAGAAAATTACATATTTTTTTAATGGGAGGCTGGAGACACCGTAGTGAAAATAATAGTGGGGAAAGCCACAGTTTATACATCCATCCTAGACTTGAAGAAAGCCCCGACCTCGTGGGCTAGAGTTTGGAAAATTAGTCGTGCTAGATGATGCTTACACAACCATTATGGTTGCCATTTATGCTAAGCACATGCTAACAAATAATCTTTTTTAAATAATATAAATATAAATAAAACTTAATTGGAAGCATTCTTTGAAAATTATAAGAAAATAAACGTTTACACAGTGGGCGTCATGTGGCTCAAGGATGTATATTCACACTTTACCTTGTCGCAAAATCCATGTAGCTAAATGTAAATCCCTGTTCACATACACTGCTTGTAACACGATACAAGGGGTGATGCTCAAAAATGATTGAATTGCTGGTGATGTGGAAGTATAGCTTCTAGAATAATTTGTGTTCTATGTGTAGGGTAGTTTTCAATATGTGATTTATCACTGTGCTTCTCCCATCCCCTACCCATGCTAACGAGGGTAAATTTTCTCTAAGCTACCCTTCCATTTCTTAGCCCTTATGTTAAATCACTATTAACCTTAGTGTTGAAAGTACATGTAAAAATAAATGGTACGGAACTCCGCACAGACTTTCTCGCTCTATATTTTAAAAATGGAGATATGTACTTTACATAAAACTCATAATATATGTGAAACAAAATAACACACTGGCAAACCCAAGAATAAATTGCACTTTACTTATGTTAAACATTTTTTGATGGCCGGTTTTAAATTTTATTATTTTATTTTTAAAGAATTTATGTCCACATAAACCAATAAAAAATACCAGTAAAAAAGATCAATATTGAGTCCAAAATGGTCAACACTTCGTATTAGAATTTCTGCTTCCGGTTAAAAATTTTACATTTTACTAGGTGTCGCACATCTTCAGGTCATCTCATTACTATCAAATTCCTCATTTATAAATTTTGACCAATAAAAATGTATTTATTGACCTGAGTCTAAATTGAAGGAGACAGATCATTGTTATACAGACATTTATCCTAAGAGGTTAAAAGAAAAATAACACAAACTTTTTGAGAGACTTACTTGTATTTGATTACTATATGGCATTAGATAATTATTGTTTTAAAATTTAAGTAGTATCTCTCCACAACTAAAGCTCACAAAATTGTATTAGTTTATTGCCAATATCTCAGAAAGTATTGATTGTATAAAAATATATTTCAAGTAAAAGTTTTTTTAAATAGTATTACAATTTAAGCAACGATAAGTTATTTAGTATCTCAAATAGTTGCGTAGATACGGAAATTTCAGCTTCTGTAAAGTACTCTAAAAGTCATTTTCATGGGAAAAGTAAAATAGCCATTTTATTTATAATCTTAATCAAATCCTTGATACGAATTTTAATCAAAATCGTTAGAGCTAATTTTGAGAAAATATATTTTTCTCTTTTATTTTTTTATCAAACTACTCTTAATTTTGGGGTTAAGCAGGCACACAGACAAACGTCATTGCAAATAAAAATATGTTTCAAATAAAATATTTGTATTAGAAATAGCCCTACATATTTTCAATGATAATTAATTTCATATCTGAAATATTTTTGCAGATATGATAAAAAATGAGAATTTACGCAACTGACCGGAACCCTTAAAGTCATTTTGCCGAAATACTGAAAGTAGCCATTTTGTTTGGAATATTTATTAAGGTTTTGAAATGAAATTTAATCAAAATCGCTTGAGCCAATTTAGAGTAAGTCAATTTTTTTATCTTTTTGCCCTTCTGTAAACTACCCTTAGTTTTAGGGTTAGATATCCAATTCAAAAAACTCCTAGGGGCAGCCCTATCAAAACCCTTGATACCAGGTTTCAGCCAGATCGGTAAAATAGTTTAGGCTCTAGTTGGAGGTACAGACAGACAGACGGAAATTCAAAAACCAAATATAAGTTATTTAACGTGCACTTTATGAATCAACTGATTATATCAACACACGAATTATAAGCTAACTTAAATCCAGAACAGACACAACACCCAGCCCCCGGCCGTTAATTCATCCTTGTGAAAGTGGAAACCCACTTTTCACCAATGATAGTTTTGTCGTCCATTCCAGGAATCGATCCCGGGATCCTTAGCTAAGTAGACAGACAAGCTACCGACTGAGGTAAGGTTTAGGACTGTACGTAACATCCAAGGAACTGGATTTCACCTTTTATGTAACAATGCATTGTGTCATTATAATTATTTTTAGACAAGGAGGATAACTTTAAGTTATATTAGTGTTTTTTTAAAAATAAATGGCCCCAAGGGATTCAAGAAGTTTAACAAATTAAAAACATATTCTTTGGATTTATATTCTTATACCAGAATTGGCATGGTTTACGTGCCAATCACTGAAATCCAAACATAACAGTTAGAAATTAAGTTTTCTCCCCAATTATCCAGGTAGGGCTTATAATGTTCACAATATTGCCAAGTAGCGCTTAGGAATGCTCACTCACCCACTAAAAAATAAAGGTTTGAATCTCTTCCAGTCACACTGAACACAATATTTATCATTTATATTTTCTTCATTAAATCTAAATGCTAATTTGGTTGCGCCTCTTCTAGAGCATGGCCATTAATAATTATAATTATTTTTAATACTACACATTTTGTATGTAAAAAGAGGAAGGTTTAAACTATTAAGAATAAAAATTCCTGGCATGATTTGGAAAACTTAAAAATCCTGGTCCTACAGCACATAAATTATTTAGCTTATGGTAGTAGACATAAAATTATAGGATCTAAAGTCAAAACTTATAAACTAGATTTCTTAACTTCATTAGACCTAACTTTATACGACCTAACTTCACTGGACCTAATTTTATAAGACTTAAAATGATAGCTCCTAAACTTTTGGTTTTGTAAAATTAGGTCCAATGCATGTCATCCGTATGATCAAGTTAATATAGTTTCAAAAGTTATTCTTATTATAAAACTCATTAAAATAAAATATCATTTTAGATATATTTTAATAATTTGTAACGCATAATATACACGTGTTTGTTGGATTAAGAAGGAATTTATCATCATCCCGGCATACAAGCTTTATAGGCCTACAAATCTACTCTCCTTACCTTCTTACCTTTAAATATTTAAAAAAAAAGATACATTCTAACCACTTCTATTTAGACAGTGTTATTTATTCTAATTTAAATTGAATTTATCAATAAATGAAAATCCCGTTTTGTATATGAAGGCCTCCTGAGAGAGGAAATGTCAGTCTATAGTCCGTTTCATTCTAAAATAGCAGTACAGGCTCTTATGGACACTTACCATCTCTTTCTAACACATTGGTTTTCCCCTAAGCGCTGTACTTTTTCTGCCCAGTGGAGTACCCATTTTGTAGCATTAAAATAAATGTTGTTATTTCTATGAAATTAGCATGATATCATTCACGTATGCATCTACTAAAACAATAGAAAATAATAGAAAATGTTTAAATAACTCATTTTTTACAAACCATGAAAATTAAAACATATTATACCTCTTGAAATATTTAAATTAAAATATGAAAATGCTGTATTGTTGGAATTATTTTTATATTACATGGGTTTATTATGGGAAACAAAAATTATTCAATTTTTTTTTTTTTTAACTATGGGGTGAGACATCTCCCATTTATGTATGGTGGTGTTTTGAATTTGCAGATTATGTAGATCTATTTACGCACTGCCTGGTCTTGAAGAGAGCAGCACTATTAGGCAGTTGTGTATTTAGAAACTGAAACTGTCAGCTCATTCATTGGTAGTATTGGCTACAAATAAATAATTTAGTCAATATTAAATATATGTGGAAATAAATATACTTATATTTTGTGTAGTTAGAGAAGGTGGATTTTGTTATATCACTAAAACAGCACTAAATATTTCAAAATATATTCCATATGTAACAACAATTTATTCTACTCTGATATGTTATACTCTTCAGTGAAGATACCAGCTACCCACAGTGTCGGTCGATAGGTCAAGAAAATTACACACTCATTACACTTTGCCACTGTTAGTAATGAGGCAAGGGCTAAAATCCTGTCTGAATTATCTGGTATGATTAGAACGCCTTACCATAGTTGGTAGTAAATGTTCAAAATTATTTTGTGGTCCTGGGTTTCAGTCTCAGCTTTGTCGAAGATTTGTTATTGGTAAATTGTTGGATAGGGGACTGAAAACTGTGTTTTTCTTAGTATGAGGCTAGTTTATCTTCCGTGTGTTGACAGTCAGTGTGTTCAAAAAGTGCACGTAAAATACACTCAATAAAATAAATGGTACGGAACTCTGCACGGACTTTCTCACTCTATTGTTTAAAAATGGAGATATATACTCAACACTCGTAATAGATGTGAAACAAAATATTATAAACTTTCAAATTCGAGCAAAAATGGCGCTATACCTACGTAAAACATTTTTTGACTTGCGTTTTAAATTTCGTATATTTATTTAAAATAATTAAACTCCTCATTTGTATATTTGGACCAATAAAAAGGATCGATAATGGGTCCACAAGGGTCAACACTTCGTATTAAAATTTCAACTTCTGGTTAAGATTTTCGAAGTTTAACTAGGGGTCGTACATCTTATGACTATCACATTTTTATTAAATTCTTCATTTATAAATTTAGACCAATTAAAAAGGTTAGTATTGACTATTGAGTCTAAAATTATAGAGATAGATCATTGCTCTACAAACATTTCCCCTAAGAGGTCAAAGTAAAAAGAACATACACTATTTTAGAGACTTACTTATTTATCTATTCTATGGCATTAGAGAATGATTGCGTTGGAACTTAAATAGTATCTCTGTACAACTAATGACCACAAAATTGTATTAATATATTTGCCAATATATCAGAAACTATTGTTTTTATAAAGATATATGTCTAAGTTCTTATGTTTAATAGTACTATGATTTTTCAATGATAAGTTATTTAGTATCTCAAATATTTGAGTAATATGGAAATTTCCGCTTCTGTAAGACAACCTAAAATTCAATTTCATGAGAAAATGGCGGTAGCCATTTTATTTGAAATCTTAATCAATGCATTGATACGAATTTTAATTATAATCGTTAAACTACTCTTAATTTTAGGGTTAAACAGACACATACAGACAGCATTGCAAAAACTACTTTTTAGGGCTTGGGGGGTTATGAAACGTCGACATTTATCAACATCTTGGGTTAGATTATTTATACGGTCGCAAAGCTTGGAAAGTTAAATATATATATATTTGCGTAGAGCTTGAAAATGATTGGTTTTATAAAGATTTGTTTCAAATTAAAGGTTTTTTATAAATAGACCTACATAATTGGAATGATAAGTAATTTCAGTTCTCTAAGAGTTAAAGATATATGATAACTCTTAAAGTCATTTTGAAGAAAAATTGAGCGAAACTATTTTGTTTGTAATATTGATCAATGCTTAGAAATGAAATTTAATCAAAATCGTTAGAGCCGATTTTGATGAACGGGAATTTTTTCTCTTTTCTCCCTTAAGGAAAATACCCTTAATTTCACGGTTGGATATCCAATTCCAAAAATTACTCGGGACAACCTTATGAAAACCCTGGATATCAAGTTTTAGCCTGATCGGCAAAATAGTTTAGGCTTTACTCCGAGATACAGACAGATGGAAATGCAAAAAACACTTATTTTTAAGATTCGGGGGGGTCATAAAACGTATTCATCAAAATCTCGATTTCAATTTTTTTTAACTATCACAATAGCTTCTCTACTTGTAAAGTTGCGAGAAAGTAAAAATAATTATTTGAAACTGGTTTTATCAATTGATTTTTTCTTAGTTCCAGGTTTTTATTCTTAGAAACTTTCCTTAACCCTACGACACATATTTTATTTAAATTAGTATGAGTTGCTTATAGGAAAAACAAAGGTGCCAAACGTAAGACTATGTGAAAATATAAATATAGCCCTTCAAAGCTTACTGCCAATGAATCCTCCTTTTGATAAAAGTCTGAAATGTGAACTAATATCCTCTTGGGAAGAAAAACACAGCTCTTTAGATCGTACCTAAGAAGTATGTCTTCAAATCGTTAGTTACAGTTATTAGTTTTGTGTTTATGTAATTATTTAACAAATTTAAAAAATCCTTGGGTTTGCTTTTGATATAATTTTCTATTGAGTTCAGCCAAATGGCTCTATATATAGTCAAAGTTTTTTTTACTTATTTAAGAAAGGGTGAAAAATTTGAATAGAATTCAGTACTGTATTATTTGTTTGTTTAAATTTTTTGGAAAAATATTTTTTTCCCTAATATATTATTTAAGCATGGACGAACGCCAATTCAGATATTTGGAGGAATATTGAATAGTAATTTGAGGAATATGCGTTTTGATTTTCCTTTGGACAAATTTGGTGAAATTATCTGTGGCCGGTAAACATCAGTAGTTGAATGAATATAAGACCAATCAGCAGTAAATCATTGTAAAGATTGAAGTAATCACCACTTGCATAGTCAATATATGTGGTAGGGGTGGCATTATTTTTAGTAGAAATGGGTACATCTAGTGTAATCAATAAGGGTTGATGCGCTATATAAATATTTACTAACGATTGAGAGCAATGATATAATAATAATATTAATAATAATAAATAATAATAATAATAATAAGTTTAATAGTAATAATAATAGTAATAATAATATTTACAAACACAATTTTTGACAAATGTATACCATAAATTATATAATACAATTTTGATAGCTTCATAACAATTATGATTCCGTTTCAAGCTGATAAAATATGTCAACTATATGTTACGTAAGACCCGTATTTTAATTTAATACTGGAGATCTAATAGTTACAATTATTTCTTTTTAACTTTTATGTGGGATGTGACAATATTCAAATGAAGATTATTTTATATTTAAAAAATATGACAATTTAATGCTCATTTTTAATTTGATAAGTTTAGAATATGAAAGCTGCCAATCTGTCTTAAGTGAATAAGATCTGGAAACTGCACGTGTCATAAGACTTCTAATGCAATCTAAAAGTGGAATGGACTATCTATAAAACTCGAAACGCACATAATAGCAGAATTTTCCAAGCACAAACTACTTATGAAGGTAGCGTTTCTGGAAAATACTTTGTATTCATATCCAAACTAGCGGAACTGTATTAGCTTTAAAATCTCCTTTCATTGTCGGATAGTGGGGTATGACCCCTACCAGATGAATTGTGGGCCTAGGTGATTTTAAATAAATATAATTTCAATTTTTTATTAAATAAATTACTCGGTGATACACAAAATACTCCACTTTATTTAACCTGCTATGTTGAATCAAATTCTCAAATTATTTGATGGCCATTACTAGCATTAATTCCCAAATCAGTGGGCACACGACCATCTAGTCTGGCTTAATGCCGGGATCACGATCAACTTAGCGTTAACTTAACGTAACTTAACGTAGCGTTAACTTAAAGTTAACTTAACGTATGTGTGATCACGATTCACGTAACTTAACGTATCAACTCAAGCCAAACATCTTCATTCTCGAGTATGATCTGTGATTTGTACTAGTTTTACAGTGATGATCTGTGAATGTTTATAGTTTTCAATCGATATAATAAATATCTATTACAGTTTTTTTTGGATAAATTTCGCTTTCCTATTTTAGTGTAATTATTTTTTTCAATGTCTGATCATTAGAACTTACGCTAAAGAGTAAATATTAGTCATAATACCAACAAATGAGTTACTAAATATCCCTGATGACGTCACTCGCATAATGATTGGCTAGCTAGATCACGTGATACACTTCAAGTAACGTAAAGTAAAGTAAAAGACCTCCCAGGACATCTCTTACGTTAAGTTAACTGCAAGTCAATGTTAAGTTAAGTGCATCGTGATCGCTTCCATTTAAACACACAAGGAGGTTCTTTACGTTAAGCTACGTTAAGTTACGTTAAGTTAAGTTTAAGTTGATCGTGATCCCGGCATAAGGAAGACGGAGATTTTGGATGGTTTTACTGAGATCATTTTTTCATTTGGTCCTAATCTCACTCCACACAAATGAGGGTACATTTCAATTAAACCATACCTTCATCGCTCATAAATAATGTCGCGAATAAAATGCAAATGACTTGGATGGGTGGTAATATTCGATGAAAAGAACCATTTAAGTCAATTGAATACAGGTTTTTTCAACAAATTTATAAGATTTGGTTCAATATATTGTTTGAGCTCGTGGCTAAGGCTATTTTTACGTTTTTCTGGAATGTTCGTGGGTTCGTGGAGAAAGAAATTGTCGTGCGCAGAAGTACGGAAGTGTAGAGCATGGCCTGGATAGCCCCGAGATCAGCTACAATAGAGCACGTTTAACCTAATTGTAACGGGACTTAAGTTGTAATCACGAACAAACCAATGGTTATTGACAGGAGAGCTTGACGGGAAATTGGGTTCATTTTATTGAGTACCGCTTTTAAAGTGACTTGCAGTCTTCAGATACTCTTGGTACACGTCTACCTGTGGGTCGAATGGTAAAGGGAATTGACCTGAGTTACAAGGGCCCCTGTTTTTTTTAATTATCTCAAAGTGTACCTTAATTAAAATATAATATATTAATAGTTTGGTCAAAGTAAGTTAGATTTTGGTATTTTGGGTTTACTATATACATAAAAAGAATATTTATTGTTCCAAAACATGATCGCAAGTTTATTCTGAAATCGTCAGCGAGTCATAAAGTAAGAGCTATATAAACATTGATATTACTATGCATTTCTTTAATAAATTGAATTATTTATACTAAATATTTTGGTTATATCTCTCTTTGAAGATTTACATCTGAACAAAACTAAGCAAATATAATTTTTTTCTACTATTCTATCACATAATAATTACTGTATTAACTTTACAAACAAAAGTTTTTTAAAATTGTTAACCTTGGATTTGATTGAACTTTAATTGAAGTAATCAACTGTCATCCAAACCGTGGCTCATAAGTTGTTTGGTACTTATTTGAATTTTTAATTGTGACATGATCAATTATTTTCTGTGTAATTGCTCCCTGTCTTACTACAAGTCCGGGTTCTCTGCACATTCAAACTAATGCTATAGAGATGATGTAGGTGTAGTAATGCCGGGATCACGATCAACTTAGCGTTAACTTAGCGTAACTTAACGTAACGTTAACTTAAAGTTAAATTAACGTATGTGTGATCACGATACACGTAACTTAACGTAACAACTCGAGCCAAACATCTTCATTCTCGAGTATGATCTGTGATTTGTACTAGTTTTACAGTGATGATCTGTGAATGTTTATAGTTTTCAATAGATATAATAAATATATATTAAAAATTTGTTTTGATAAGTTTAGCTTTCCTATTTCAGTGTAATTATTTTGTTTCAATGTCTGATCATTAGAACTTAAGCTAAAGAGTATACATTGGTCATAATACCAACAAATGAGTTACTAAATATCCCTGATGACGTCACTCGCATAATGATTGGCGGCTAGATCACGTGATACCCTTCAAGTAACGTAAAGTAAAGTAAAAGACCTCCCAGGACATCTCTTTCGTTAAGTTAATTGCAAGTCAACGTTAAGTTAAGTGCATCGTGATCGTTTCCATTTAAACACACAAGAAGGTTCTTTACGTTAAGTTACGTTAAGTTACGTTAAGTTAAGTTTAAGTTGATCGTGATCCCGACATTAGAAGGAAACGTACATACATTGGAGGGAGGGTTGAATATTACTTAACAATTAAAAAACTCAATACCCACCAAGGAGTCAAATATCGGCGTCTACGTTGCCGAAAAATAAAAAAAAACGAGACTATCACATTTGTCCACGTTTCCACCAGTTAAGAAATTTTACAACTTCAATGCCAATACATTCCCACACAATTATTTATTTCCATATTACTACATGAGATCATACACATTTTATCTTATCGGGGTGGAACATTTTTAATAACGCTTTTTTGGTAGCTTGTTTACTATTTTTACTGACAATATATCAAGTTAAACAATGCAATAGAATATTTAATTAATAAGGGAATGCATAGCCTAGATATGATATGTGTAGACTTGATAATAACCCCTAGTGAAAGGACTGGATATAACTAGCTCAGGATATGGATAGGTAAGTGTGTCAATGAACATTTTATATGCTAATGAAAGAGTAAGTAAGTTAATATATAAAGACTATTGAATATTCTTATTGTGGAATGTTAAGTTTACCAAACTTCTTCGTAGAAACAGCTAAAATATAGGATGCACGGTCGTATTGAGGAAGGAAAATCATCAGTTTAGATGAGTGGATTCCAATCCCTCCATTTTAAACTGATCCAGGTGTTCTTAGCACTCACTTAAATAAGTGTACACCCTTTGAACATGTGTCAGCTCATATGCTACCCCCATGCTGGATCAAACTTTCATTAGTCGTTTAGTAGCCAAGTGAGCATTGGTGCATGTCACTAGATCATTCAACGACAGGTCTTATGATTAGCTGGATAGACGCTGGGATAAATATAGGTTGGACGCGTTAAGGTTGGATTTGAGAAAGGTTATGTTACAAGGATCAGCCTACTATTAAAAACAAGTTAAGGACAGTTCCAAGGAGTTGAGGGGGGAGAAGGAGACAGGATATGATCCCCACGAAAGGTTACTGATGACCCAAAGAAAACTACTTATTTCACAATTTCACTCCTTTCACTCCATCAAGCCTTTTTTTTTTCTCATTTGTGAGCTAATGTTTCAAATAACCATGTCATTGTTGTGGGTTATTATATACGCTTCAAATGTTTTGTTTTATTGGACTGTAGAAACGACACTTATTATTTAAGAGACAGAAAATGCTAACTAACCATCTTTTAATAATAATTGCTTGATACAATTTAATTTTATAAATACACAGAAAAAAAATTAAAATAAACTAAAATGTAGAAAAAGCATTATCAGGCATTTAAAATTTTTTGTATTTTAAGTAAAATAAACAAATTGATCTCCTTTATGAAATAGGCCTTTATAAATTATATATTTAAAAACAGTACTAACAGTAAATTTAATATTATCAAATAATAAATCCTCTTTACACTAATGCAAACACAAATGTCTTTAATGTTATAATTAAATATGAAGGTAAGTATTTACATCTATTTTGTTACAGTTTTGAGAAACATTAGGGTAAATAACAAAAAAAAAACTTGCATTATATTATTGAACATAATCTTTTGCTTTTTCAATCCATCTACTAAAAATATATACCAGTTTTTTTAATACTTTAAAGAGGGAATGTATCTGTTGCTGAACTCAGTCTTGCCCAATTTTTTTACCTCTTCATAAATTTGAAATTTTCAACTTTTATTTGTCAAAAAATATAAATTCACAAAGCGAGAAATCTCAACTATAGTGTGGGTGTTTGAGAGAGTGAAGTTGTAACTTGAAAAAGGCTTAATCTGCCCCAGTAGAATTATATTGGCAGGCAATATAAGCATAACCACTGTGACGGCTTTCTTTTTGTATTGTACAGAAATCAGGCTTCACTTTCCCTCAAAGGAATCTAGTTTCAGAATAGTGTGAACATGTTCTTCATTATATATTTGGCCATTAGAGATGATGAGAGCTTCCATTGCAGTCTTTGCTCTAAACCCTCAGATTTATAATGGTAAACTGACGTTTAAACATATGTCAAAACTTGTTTCGGAAACTGAATAAACTTCAGTTAAATTCAGTAATGCTGTAAATTTTCAGTGTTGATTATCCAAACGTACTTGTCTGTGCGTATGTTATCCATCAATTGATTAGGCTGTTGTTTGAATGACCTCCTCTGTGGCAGCCTCCAGAGGACAAATGAGGAGCTACTTGAATGGAAAAAGAGGTTATTGGCCTGATTGTTTGTTGTGCTGACCACATGACACCACCTATCCGCAGAAGTTGGTAATATCCACACCAACAGACGGCATCCACTCGGTCAGTATGGATCGATTGAGAGCTGACACCATGGAGTTGTCTCTTCAACTTTTTTAATGTTTTCCTACGTTCTCATTCTAAGAAGCCTACTAGAACGTTGCCTGTCAGCATAATTATAATTTCTAAACATTCAAAACAATTTTACTATTCACTTTGTGCTTTATAATGGTTATCACAATCTGAGATAATTATTTCATGAAATTAGGTTCATTGAATTCCTTCTGACCAAATAAACCAGATAAATTTGATAATATTTTTCGATGAAAATGATTACTTGTCCTCGTGTACGGTAAATACACGATGAACACATAAATTTTGTCGTAAATTACAAAAAATAATAGCTTTCATTGTTGAATAGTAAGTAAATGAGACAATATAAAAGTACAGTATTACAGTTTAGCCAAAATCCCTGAACACCATATAATATATTAGAAATAGTGCTTTAATCTCAATCTTTACCGATTCAAATGTTTATATAGGAGCAAACGTATTAATAAGTAATTTAATAATAAGCTAGAAGCTTGTAAATTTATTACATAAGTACGGTGTATTAACATTAATTTAAAATTTATGCGTTTTATGCTTCAGAGTATAAACATTGTGTAGGATAATTCACCGCTAAAATGGTAGCATAATCTACAGAAATATGATATTTAGTTTAGCTAAGCAAGAACCTGATATAACTAAAAACTTAGAGGATTAAACAATTCTAAATACTAGTATGCAATTTGTGATTAAAATACCGTGCTCAGGCTTAAAGAGTATTGATCTATGAGGTATATTATTTATAGTAAAGTAAGCAACTTTATCTAGCCCAAGAAATTATTTTTTGAATATTTTTTATTATAATATATAATATTACCTATTTATATCTTCGTTTTATATAATCGTATTTAATGAACTCGAACAAATAACATACTTTTTTTAGTCAAAAGATTATGAAAATTTAGAAAATCTGCATTATTAATATACACGTATTCACGCAAAATTTAAACTGCCATGTCTGCTTTAACTATATTTGTTTTGAAGAGGAGCCAGCTTATTAAAACAGTTTGGCTTTCAAACAAATCTAATCCAATAATATTTTCAAAAAAATCTAATAGTCATAACCAAAATTGCATTCCAAACACTGAATGGAATCGTGCTATAAATAGGATGACTTTCTTTTCAGCTACTCTAATCTTTCTCTTCCCCCTTTCACCCGACTAGTGGCCCCAAGCCCATTATTTTTATTTTGTGATGTATTTTTTATAAGGTTTTTTTTTGTTCCTTTTATTTTCTCTTCATTCTATTATCCTGTTGATAGCAGTTTAAAAAAACATAAAAACCTTTATTTTTATAATTTATATTTTATTCCAGAAAATTCCTCTTCGTGTTTTAAGGCATATCACCCCTCCCCTCATTCATTTTTCTCTTTCCTACGGTAACTACATATCGCAAATCAAAATTTTGGCCCACATCCATGGCGCGAGGGAATGCTAGAGGGATCGCCCCCTCCCCCTACTGAAAACCCTCACCAAAGAATGAGAAATGATTTGGCAGTGGGAAAGACTGCAATTTTCGTGTAATATAACCATTACTACCCTTGGCTATAAAGAGTTTTTATTGCTAGTATTGAGGGAAGGGGTGGCCCGTGTACTGTCTTACAGGCCAGTAATGCTCCCTTTCTGAGGTTGGCAAGTATTATAATGGGGAATTATAAAACCATAAGATGGTAGTATTATCTATAAATACTAAATTAAAATACAAATTTAAATTTAATTTTCAAATATATATTAAATTATAAAGATTCAGTGATCAAACCATTTAATATAAAAAGTACTAATTGTTTAAAAAGAATTATGCAGATACTAACTGCATCCATGAGAATACGGAGTAAGGTGTAAGATCTGTTTTATCTCGTTTTACAGGGACTGGGAAACCGGGATTCAAATCTCTGCTATGTGTAACTAGGATTTATTATCCTAGATGTTTTCTTCTAATCCCCTTTCACGTGAATTGGGGAACACTTACTACTACATACATACCCTATTAGTGTAACTATGAGAAGAGACAGAGAAGCTAAACTCAGTCACAATAATAACAAATAAAAGGTAATTCAATAAAACCACCAAGCGGATATTTTTAGTCTAATCCACAAGTATGTAACACATTTTTATTTGCTGTGACGAGCATGGTTGGCTCAGAATTACCGATTGTAACTACTGTGCTCTGTTCCTAGCCAATGTTTTTGTTACTTTGATTTTTAATTGGTTGGTCTAAGACCTCGGCTATTATAATCTTAATGTAAGGAGTAACTATGAGGAGAGAAGTTTAAAAGGCATTCACGAGCACTGAGTTGGGCTTTGGATGGAATAACATTAATGATATATCACAATTTGTAAACCATCCCCATTGGACCTGGCCAATATTTCAAACACAGCCTTTAAAATATATGTGCATCACTTCCTAGTGCTGTTCGGGCTATCTGCTTATTTGCTCTTATATGGTAGGGATGAAGAAGGTATGATTTAGGGGATATTTACCTGAACTTTCTTGTAGTAAGAGTAGGAAACAGCGTACAATCCAAACGGGTAGTGGGCCGCGGTGCTAATATATATGTAATAAGAGCATGACAGTTTAAACAACGTGATCCCTAATGCGGGAACCCTCTCTCTGTGTCAAAGGCGTCAAAATGCAATACGAGTCTAAGGGCCAGTTTTATTATTAGACTTAGCAAGTCTAAAGTGCGGTGCTACACAAAATACAAGACTACACCTATCCTAACTCGAATGGCAGGGGCAAGTTTAACATACAAAACTGGCCTATTCCATTCTGGTCTAGGTACGTGTCGCTCTGTATTTAGTGTAGCACCACACTTTAGACTTGCTAAGTCTAACTATAAAACTGGTCCTTGGGAATTAAACTGCATAGTCGCTGGTGTAGGTTTAGAGCTGTGCCTGCCTCTTCGAATACATTAGAATTTTCTCTTTTTCCAATTCAATCGTAAGTATATATTTTGTATATTTCTTAGAATTAATATTTCCTTTCTTATATCTTTAAATTATTGATGGATTGTCAGAATGAGCAACAATCTTGTTTCTTTAAATTATTGATGGATTGTCAGAATGAACAACAATATTGTTACTTTAAATTATTGATGAGTTGTCAGAATGAACAAAAACGCTGGTAACAGTCAGTGCTATGCTTTAACTCAATTATTATTGAAAATGCCTTTAGTAGTGGCTATATTTTTCTTGTTTCATCGAAATTTATATTTGAATGACGATTTTGACATTTTATAACAAATAAAATTTTATTGTTTACGTAAATAATTTTAAATATATAAATTAATAAACATATTTGATTTTGTGTAGCCAGATTAAAAAAAAATAGGATTAAAAAAGACTAAAAAGATTGAATTAAAAAAATTGAGGGGAAATAAAGTTTTAATTGAAGGTGACTCTGCAGGTTTGGAAACGTCAGGGTTTTGTTCATGGCTGCGCTTTTAATAAAGTAAAGTTTTTGTAGAGTAGTGTGTAGACAGACCACACAGGGTCCCGGCTAGACCACTGAAAAATAGAATGAAGACAAGCTAATGCTATTGTTTTAAAAAAAGTACACAATGAGACAAGGTATGTCTCACCATATTAAGAAGTAACGTCACACGCTGCCACTAAAGTGCTAAAGATCCCTTTGTGAGATTGTTTTTAGTGTATCGTAGCTAAATAATGCCCCCGACATTCAGCTGGTTGGTTTCGATATTTATTGATTAGATACATCCTAGATAATTGTGTGTGTGTTAATGGTGTGTGTGTTTTAATGGTGTGTTAGTATTTAAATTGTGTATGTTAGCTAAGCAATATACACGTCACTTGTATGTTGTGACATATTCATTATGTGAACTATATCTAAATAATGTACACTTCACTTGGAAAGTATGATTTGATATATACATTGAGTGTCACGTATATTAATAGTATAATATAGATGTTGCAACTTCAAGACTGGTTATATTACAACCCTTGATCCCACCAACTCTATCTTGTCAATAGTTGTTTCGGTGCCCGTATAGTCTAAGGCGTCACTTTTGCAATAAACAATACTGACGATGATATGGAGATCGGTGTTCAAATACCAGTGGGGGTGTACTGAGGGCGGGATTTCCTAATTGGTTTTCCACTCTCCTTCTACTTAGATCTTAGTACAATTCCTATAAATTTAAACATCTTCATTTTTAACTCATTAACGTAATCAGTGCATATGCGTAAAACCTGAAAAGTTTGTGAGATTCGGTGCTAAAAAAATCAATGATCCTTAAAAGTCGTCACAGAGTTAATAGCGTGAAGCTTGTAATATATTTGAATTAAGGTAACGAGTAAAAGGAGATTTTATTCCCCAAAATAAATACTGGGGGTTAGGGGGGCAGGGATGTTTCTACATTTTATTTATCACTGGTGTCTTTCCTTTCTCACTCCACACTTTTGAGGGTTCAATTAATTCTAAAAACCCTCATCATTCCGTCCATATTATTAAGTCGGTAATATAATATCATTTTACCCTACCATCATTAACTAATAGCCCAAAATAAACTCTGTTTGTTTTTGATTTAATGTTAGCCAAAAGTATAATCTAGAGCAGTGGTGTTAAACCCAGGGCCACTCAATGACATCATTTAGGGGGTTCGCGAAATTTAATATATATGTACGAGGTGTCCATTTGAAAACCTACCACCAAAATATCTCGAAAACAGCGCATAGCAGAAAATTGTTTTTAAACAAAAGTTGTTTGGTTCTGAGGGAGATGGTGGTAAGGCTAGTATGACCTTAGGTGACGTTAAGGTCACTTTGAATTTTTTAAATGAGACTCCCTTATTTTTTATTATATATTCCTGCAGATCACGTTGTGCCATTTTCAAAGTGGTGATTTCAAACTTTTTTAAATAAAAGCTATCACAAGAAATGAGCCTTACAAGTTTATAAGTCTCCGGCACCAGGCGCGGCATTAGAATTTTGTCTATTCAACTATAGTACGGGAAGGTACAAGTGTTTGTGTTTTAAGTTCGTAAACAAAACATTGTTTTTACTATCAATGCCCGTTACAAATTCATTTTCTGTCTGGTTTGCTTACTACTGTTAACATCTAATCTTGAAAAATGTTTTACAGTCTGCAAGAGCGAACAGAATAACTTTTTCTCTATGGAGCCGAGGCTCAATGTGCTCTAAGAACGGCACAAACATTTAACCAAAGACACCAGGATAAAAACGTATCACATAGTTATGTTTTGAATCTTGTTTCAAAATTTAAGGAATCTGTCGCAAACAAAAAATGGAATGTAAGTAAAGTATTGAGTAAATTGACTAAAGTGGAAATTTTGGTCACTTATGTGGCAAATCCCCAAAGTTCAGTGTGGGAATTGTCTAAAGCTACTAATCGTCTATTGTCTAATTGTCTAAAGCTCTCGCCAGCTGAATGGGTACTGTAGGTGTTGGGTCAGGACGATTCTTTCATACGTCTTGGAAATGGATGGAGAGAGCCGACATCTTCGGCGTCACCTGTTCGTGGGATAACGCCTCCACCTCCTGGAGGCGGCAAAGCTCCCACCGGCTGAATGGGTACTGCGGGTGTTGGGGTCGAGACCGAGTCTTTCCAGTGGATTAGACTGGTATCTCCAGCATGCATTTTAACTAAAACACAAGAATTTGAATTCAAACACATGTCAAACTAACTACATAGTAAGCACTAGAACAATATTCTTTCAGACAAAATCAGTTTAAAAAAAATCATTCTTTGCACTGTTTAAATTATACAATCTCTCATAGTAGCTCGAAAAATAATTCCTGAAATAAAATGACCTACCCAATTTAAGAGACACTTGTTTAGTTCACCCAATGTTCAGGACATTTCAATTACTTTAAGTTTCTATTAGAAAAGTGATTTCACCTATTGTTATTCTCTAATAGAGGTTTACTAAGCAACCTGCTCATCTTTCTAATTATAATATTAACAATATTTTATACATCAATATTTTAACCCATTTGATCCCAACTTTTTTTTTCTTTCAAATACTTATTTACTTGTTAGTGGTTACTCCTTTTGGTGCATAAAACATGTGAACAATATTTTTAATTTTTTTAATTGTTAATTTATAGTGATTATCAAACGGTTCATTAATGGAATAGTGGGATTATAAGGGTGCACCAATAATATAAACAGAATTATTTCAAATTCCAATATTTATTATATTTTTCAGTGCTTAATTTAATATAAAATGACAAATAAAATGCACAGTCAAAAGATAACTTATAATATTGTGATAAAACTATTGTTTATCTTAAAGGAACTATAATTCTTCATTTATTTCAACATATTTGAAAAATAATTAATTAATTAAAATACACAACTAAAAAATTTACTTTAAGTGAAATTTGGTAAAACAATTAGCATGTAGAGTAATGTTACATTTGCAACATTTCTTGGTAGTATTTTTTTTGCACTGGCCACATCTTCCATGGTTTCCTAAAGGTGAAATTAAGTGCTCAATCTTGTCATGCCTAACATCATCCAAAACTCTCTTGTCAATGGATTTTGGGTTACGCAATGGCCTTCCTATTATCATTGTGACTGAATACTTCTGAAAATAACCATTAGTAACTTGCCTAGTAAACCCAAGAATATCCAATGGTTGCTCCTTGTAGCGTGGCATTTGTCTATATATCAGCCAGGTGTTGTTAATCGACACATTTATTGGAAAGGCAAAGAGCTGATAGTACCACTTTTTCATACGGAAATGTATCTTTAACTCACTAATATTTTCATTCAATCTATCGACTCCCCCCATAAAAGAGTTATAGCTGATAATAGCCGATGGTGCAACAACCTCAATATACATATTGTCACTTCGGCTATAACGCTTTGATTCCTCTATAGGATGTACACCATTTCTGTTTGATGCTATTGTCATGATAGCGGATTAGGGCTGTACCTGAGTTAGTGTCTGTCAAATGATCAAATGAACCTCTTGGCATTTTTTTAAGGATGTTGATTCTTTCAGAGGAGCATTTTCTACCCTGTTTGACCTCACTGTTCCAGTTCCAGTACAGCCTCTCTCTTTCAACTCGTCCAAAAGAGAAAGCGAAGTAAAAAGTCGTCAAAGAAAAAGTCATATTTCTCATTCTGCTCATGATTTAGTACAGATATTAAATCTAGCACTACTGATCCCCCTAGGCCTACCCCTAATTCAGGTATTGTGTTACCTGTTGAAGCTCCTTGGTAGGGCTCGCCTTGCACTAGGTATCCTAGCCTGCTACACAAATACCACACTTTATAACCAAACCGGACAGGCTTACCCATCATGTGCTGCTTTGTACCATGCCTACCATATTATGGTATCATATCCTCATCAACACACAGTGATTTCTCATTATTATAAGCCAGAAGCCACCTCTCATTCAACATTTACCACAAAGGCCTTACTTTTGCAAATTTATCAGAGGCTGATAGGTTGGTATTATCACACAATATGTGTATATAATTAGTGATCTTCTCGAATCTACCTCGTGATATAGCTTTAGATACTGCTTCATTGTGACAATAATCACTCATTTCCCAATACATTTTATATCTAGGTAGTGGGTTGTAACCTGTAAGAAGAAGCATAGCAAGAAAAATCCTCATCTCATCTAATGTTAATTTCAATGTCTTGTCGCCAGCTTGACGAGCATATACATTTGTGAAGTCAACAAGCATTTTATCAACTACATCATCAAATAATAGCTCAAAAATCTTGACTGGTGACATGTCTTCCCCATAAATTGAGAAAGAGTCCAGGTATTTGACTGTACCTTTTTTATGTCTGTTCTAACCCACTTCCTTATAGGTTTCTTCTTTTTTTCTTGTGAAGTACTTGCTTCAGGAACAGGTTCTAAATTGCTTGATTTAGGAGCAGGATCTGAGGAGTTTGGACCAGGAAAACCTTCCAAGGATGTCAATTCTTAAAAAAATTGAACCTTTAAAAAAATTTCAGTTCATAAAGCTATTATAAATAACTGCTTTCAATCAAAAAGTACTAAATAATTTGGATTAATTATGAATCTTGTAATCTTAATTAATTAACCTGTCATCAATGTTATTAATATAAATATATGCTGCTACTCTGTATAGGCTAAAAGAATATTTACCTCTTCAGTTACAATTTCTCCACTAACAACCTTTGTTATTCTAGCCTCTGAGACAGCTTTCAATTTATTCCCGCTAAGATGGTAAAAAATGGTCTCATCCTCATCTCCAGAATCTTCGTCTGATAACAATGGGTTATCTGGAGAGGTTATATACATTTCCGTAATCCCACTTGTTCTTCTAAAATTGCAGCAATTGCATCAGCACTCAAATTATAACAAGAAAACTGAACAAAATGTTCATATTGCCATTTGGTCCCACTGTTCCAAAATCGGAACACATATTTTTGAGGTTATGAAAAGTAAAAATTGAATAATTTCAATTGTAATCCAATTTTACATTATCCTTATTATATAGGATTGTATTAAACAAACAACTAGATAATTGAATCTAAAAGTATTTACTCACCCTTTCTTGGAAGCCATATTAGTGGGAAAACTGGATTTTCTAAACAAAATGCCAGCATTTTATTCAAACCAAGCTTGAAACAACTGACTAGATGATGAACAGTACTGCCTTTTGATAATATTCAGTGTGTCCATAGTTGAAAATTAAAATCTCTTTTCATAAAAAATATATTTCCCTGATGTTCCAATAATGGAACTGTGGGATCAATTGGGTTAACGTAAAATAATAATCTCACCTATGGATGCATCAATCACATCCAGAGATAAAAAAAGTGTCCTTTAAAGGTATGTGTTGTACTATGGGTGGTGGTGGAGGTGAAACTATCGGAAATTCCGCAGACACCTGATGTGCAGGAGACATGCTACAATGGTCCCATGCATCTGAAACAAACATAACTTTGTATTAGAATATTTTAACGTAAGTGACGACCATGAATAATCATACAGAAACTAATTATTAATTTTCATAGTAGTTTTCACAATAATAGCTATGGTCCTGCCGAGACTCGAACCCGGAACACCTAAATCAGGAGGTAGGCATTCTACCAACTGAGCCAAGGTATCATACACAAATATTTCAACAAGGAAATCACCTTAAATTAATATAATATTTACCGTTTAGTATTTAAAAACAATAAACTAATAACCCCAATTTTATTCATAAAAACCCACCAATTTAGCACATTATTCATATTTCGAAACAATTTTTCGTGGTGCTATTGGGTTTTTTGTTTGTCTTTTAAAAGCTAATTATTCTTTCTTAAAAATCTGGTTTTTCATTGGCTAGCAATTACCAACCATTTGCGATCAATTCCTCCAGGTAGACACCAAGGGCCATCAGATCCACTGAAGTCTGCGGATCTCCCCACAGCTCATTCTCTAAAATATAAAACGCGACAGCTTAGTTTGATTTCCAGTTTAGCTTGAATTTTAAAATATTAAATAGATTATCTACGTGATATAATAGTAATATAAAATAATTTCCAGAGTGTTAAGGGATTCTGAGACAATTAGCAGCGTTAGCTTGTCCAGGGGAATAATTTATACATGTGTACTTAATGATAACACACGCCTCACTTTGAAACGTTAGCTTGTTCTTGGTGTTTGTATTTAAATTCTCGACAATAATAGGCGTCCTCGACCAACGGCCGGGCTTTACATATATTCCCTATGAACATGTTGGTGACCCTTGAAGATATATTCGTTTTGTTTAGAAATAGAGAGCCTTTTTTTAGCGGTGAGAACGTGTGTTTAGATAATTTCGAACAGTAAAAGAGTGCTTTATAAGCCCCAAAATTATTTTTAAATGGTTTGTTTTCTGGTGTATTTATACCGGACTATGCAATGGCTTTCATAAGTGCAGGAGTCCACAGAAACTGATGTAATTGTGGTATTTTAAAACACTAGCCTCAATAAACACATTATGTTAGTTATAATAAATTCTTGTTCAAAACATCTTTTAAATTAAATTTAGTTTCTAGTAAATTACCCTAAAATAATTTTATAGTTTGTAATAAATGTATTAAATAAACTACTCTTAAATAAAAAATACATTTTTAAATTTATTATTACCACTCTTGTTTATACGATTTTAAAATAATATTCAGCCATTAGTAAACTACCAACAACATTAATTACCATTTTTCTATAGCTAGGAATAAAGTTTTTTAATAAACTACCCTTGATTATAATAGACACTTGTTCCAGCATAACTTTATCCGAATGTCATAAAAAAGTGGTTGCTTCGACATCTTCAAATTATCTATGGTTTTATTTCTCTTAGACCTATTATAAATTAATAAACTTAGACAACTCTGCCATGACTTATTGTAATGTTGTAATAAGTTAAATGTATACACTTTTACTTAACAAAAAATAAATAATAAGTGTGCCTGTTAGAAAATACATTTACTCACACAGATCCGTCAGTGAAGCGTAATAACTCATCCTGTGTTGCGTGTTTAACACTAGAAGACAAGTTATACAATGAAAGGATTTCAAAACATGTGCTGATATTTATAGCTGTTACCAGCTAAGGCTGCGACAGAGCGATGACATCACCAGGGTAAACCCATTGCCACATAGAAGGGGAGAGTTGCGACATCATTCAAGGTTGTGATCTCTTCCTGTCTCGACCTGTCTTGTCGAGCCGCCAAACTGGCGTCAGTTATTAGTCACTAGGGAAAACCCATCACCACATAGAGGGGGAGTTTTGATACATCTCACGCAATGATGACGTCACACAGATCGAGGCGAGTTGTCTTGTCGAATCACCAAACTGGCACCAGGTATGAGTCATAAGGGAAAACCTATTGCCACGTATAAGGGAAGTGTTGCGACATAACACGCAATGATTACGGCACAAAAATCGAGGTGACTTGTTTGTCAAGCCGCCAAACTGGCACCAGGTGTGAGTCATCAGGGAAAACCCATTGCCCCATAGAAGACCAGAAATAAACCTTTGCGACATTAATGGAGGACAACAGGTTGCTAAGCCCATGTCATCATTGAAATAACCAGAGGGTAAATGGAGAGGAAATTCATATGAGTAACCCCGACGGAAATATACTGGCACCAGGGTTGCGATGACGTCACCAGTGAAATCCCAGGGAGAGTGTTGCAACATAACACGCAATGATTACGTTATATAGATCGGGGTCAAAGGTCAAATTGCTCTTAAACGCCGCTCCATCTACTTATATAGTAGTAAAAAAGAAGTATAAAACAAGGGAAGGGGCATTTTTTAAACTGTATAGTTCCTCACTATCCCCCCTCCAACTTGCATCATCACATTTCCCCCTCACCCTCAAAGGATAACGGAAGGGATTTCCCGAAGCTACCAACCAGTGTTTGTTGCTAAGGTAGGGTCACGTGGCTGATTTTAGATATTACACATTCCTATTACAACACTTGATTAAGTTATATAGACCCACTTCGGTGACCGAAGGATTTAAGGCGTCACCTTCGAATTAGGCTGTACTGCCGTCGACGGGGAGATCAGCGTTAGAGTCTTGGTCTGTTGTACAAAGAGGGATTTCTTAATATGGTTGTACACAATTTATCCAGGCAAAGGCGGGTACAATTAATAAATATATACATATATACATACAAACTTTCTCATTCCTATCAATTTGCGTATTTAGTATAAATGTTTATAACCTGAATTTGTAGTGAGACTCAGTGTTAAACAAAAAGTGAAACAGTTATATAAGAATAAGGAAAATAAAGCTAGTTTTTTTTAATTTCCGGTTCAAACACTGCAACATATCATATACAATGGAGCGCTAGCGACGATATTATAGTTGCTAATTACTGTTATAGCCGCATCTAAATACCACATTCCTTAAACTGAAAAATGACACCTGTAAACGGGAATAGAACCCAGGACATTTGGCTTAGTAAGCCAATGGTTTTTCCACTTAGCAATCAACGCGTCAAATCTCAGTGGTAAGAGCATTGGAGTACTAAGCCAAATGTCCCTAGTTCGATTCCCATTTCTAGGTATTATTTTTCATTTTAAAGAATATATTATATGCAAGTTAACGAATATATCTATTTATATAAACACAAAAAGAGTTGGTGTCTGAAATTTCCTTTTTAATTCAAAAACACTGTACTGATTGCGCTAAAATCTCGCATGAATATAGCTTGGATGTTTGGTTAAAATCTCGGTCATATATTTACTTTTTAAATCGAATAAAATGGCCTTTTTTCAAATAACTAGTCTAAAATCATGTGATCAATGTTGTATTCCTATTGTATGTAGAATTCATTTTTTTCTGTCTTACATATTCGAAAAATCAACCGCATTCCAAAGAGCAACTGCAGAATACATTTCAATCTAAGATAAAAAGAGAAACCACATATAATGTTGGTAATTTAGTATTAATATAAGTAGGCAAATCGTTTTTATCTAGCATAATTAAATAAATACATCGGTAGCTTTTGAAATCTTTATTAGATTTTATCTCATATTTATATACTAAATACTTAGATAAATATATTAATTATCTTATTAAAAGGCAGCTTAATCTATAGAGAAAAAAAGGAAATAACCAAATCAAATCTTATGTACATTTGTGTGATTAAAATTTCACTCCATGACCAAGAAACTTTGCAAAGGAATCTAGGGATGTTTGAAGATTTATAGTTTAGCAATATTTTTTATTACCTATTTTGAGACCTTAATGCTTTCGTCCGCTTAGCTGCCAGTGTGGGTTACTTCTATAATTCAAATATCTGATTCCTTGCATTGTCATCATAAAAAAACCTAAAAGTGTGAAATTGAGTATTTATATTTAATATATAGTTTGGTGAGCCTGACACCTTCTACTGGCTGATCCCTACTTTATTTAACACTGAAATCAATACAAAATAATAACATTTGACATAGATTTACGTGCTTGAGGACATTTTGGGATATGCATCTGGGATATATATTAACTTTATCCTTATATTATTTTTGAGTTTGATACTTAGAATGGAAGGGGATGCGAGAAAAAGCAAGTGTTCTTGCATTTTTTCAATCAAAACTTTTTTTTTAAATAAATCAAATAATTTTCCAGTATAAACACATAGTCAAATTTTCTTCACATGGTGACGTGAACACTACTCTCGAGTATCTGTCGATGGTGTCCTGAAATTTAATGGAAACCTTTTCTCTTCTTTTATAAAGTTTCTAAACTACTGCTGTTAATTTGATGACAAATATTCAAAAAATGTTGATATCACTATGTGCGCTTCCCTTATATGTTATTATCCTTAATATTATGTTAATTATTCAATTCTGGATTTAGTGGCCTCGATTTTAATTAACATCCATATAAAATTAGCTTAGATAATTTGTTCTAATTCACATACATTTCAATAGGGCTTATATGTTAAAATTGTTGGGTATTATGAACCGACAACATCAGTTTTAACGAACACAATCACTAGAATGTCCAAATAAAAATATAATTTGAAAATTGTAACAATAGGAAAACAAACCTGTATTGGTTTAGAGATTAAGATTTGAAAAACTGTTTCTCTACCATAATTATTATTTTGGTAGCACATAGAGACCTGAAATTATGGAATACTCTATTCGTTGGCCACGTGGTATTATGCGGTACTTTCGCTGTAGACTGAACTGCCGATGACGGGGAGATATATGTTCGAATCTCAATTGGGTGTACAGAGGGAGCTTTTTCAAAAATGGTTTTCTTATCTTATTCAACACAAATGTGGGTACATTTCCATTAAATATAACCTTCATGATACCTAAAACCAATAGCGTAATTATAACATAAGCGTACAACCCAATCGGCTAGTAAAACGCAGTGTTTATTAATATATATGGAAGAGAAGTTGACCAATAGCTGAGTATAGACACTCAATGCACTCTATCTTACGGGCTTAAGCTTCATTCTGTTTTTGTAGCAAGCTAAGCCAGACTGGTTACTTTAATGTGTACATAATTCGACAATGCATGGAAGAATGTGGAACTGGCCACATTTCAGAACTGCTTTCGAAACGCTGGTTTATCTAATGGATGTGTAACGTTCAATGCAGAGGATGAAATGTTACTCAAAGAACTGTTACAAATGAATTATTAATAAGTGGCCATTATTTTGAGATGAAAGAGCTTATCGATATGTAATATTAAGTATTTTGTTTGTTTTTAGCACCACGTCCTACCATTTAAATGCTGATGTGTTAAAGGTGAGGAAGACTAGACTCTAGAGGGAGTGTGCCCGTATTTGTGTTGAGGGAGAGTCTAAAACCGTTAAGGAATTATCAACTTAGGACACCCCACCAAGATTCAAGCCCCGATCTCCCCATCATCAGCGGTAATAATTTAATGAGTTAATACAATAAAGCCCCTTCCCTATTGTTGAAAGTTGGAATATTTACATACATGTATAGGGACAAAATTAAAAATTTACAACATTTAAGAACATTTGCAATCTCAAAAAACAAATATCGATAAATTGGGTTTAGATATAGAGTGGGGTATGGAAATTTCCAAAATAGAAAAAACGTAATTTTCGGTGTGATAGAAAATTATAATGTGTCAGGAAGTTGAATGGGTTATCCCAAATAACTAGAAAAGCATACAAGATTTTTTAAATTTTATAATAAATATTTGAAGAATATGGGAAGGGGAGTGTCTGAAATCTTTAAATTAATATAAAAAAAACTCCTATATATAGTAGAAAATTGGAATATTTTAATCATATACATACAAAGACCACGACTAGTAATCAAAATAATGAAAATTTAATCCAAATAATAAAAGATTATAAACTTCACAAACTATTATAAAAAACTGTTTTTTTAGTAGATAATTAAAACTCCGCAGATAAATGCAGTGACCAATTTAACTGTTTTGCATCCTTTTATTTCATTTATGCTTTTTGTTAAACTGTGTTACACATTTTTTCCAATATGTCTTTTAAAAATATATATAATTGATTTTCTTTTATCTTGTGGTTTCCCTTATTCAAACATTACATTTTCTATAGAGTGTGATCTATTATTCATTCACTTTATGGGCTGATTAATTTTTACTACACCGATTGTTTTTAAATTTTATTGATTGAATTAATATTTGGATTGGAAATATATAAAGAGTGCAGCTTGTATGTAGATTATCCTAATTTGATATAGTTTTGCATGAGTTACTCGAATACTTCTAATTATCGTAGAAATATAAACTTTGGAATTCCAATAGGTCTTAAGTTAATATTCTCTAGAAAATTCCAAAAACAAAAATTTAAGTGGTGGATTCAAAATAGCGGATTAGATTAAGCCATGAATATTGAAAATTAATAATTCTTATGTAAACTGTAAATTGTTCCAGTGCAACTTTAATTTGCTTTAACTCTTTAACAACCATTTATGCTGGGTGGCCCTCAAATAATGTTTGAGTGAGTAAATGTAAACAAGAACGCTTAATGTTGATGATCCGCACGACACTTATAACATATTTTACAAATATAAGGGAAACATTTTACTCATATACAATAAGAGGACACCTGACTTATGATATCACAACATCCATGTGGCTGACATGAGCGCAACGGACCAGTGTGGGGTCTACTAAATCTTTTATCATTACCAACACAGGTGTGAGAAATTTTTCTAAGTACTTAAGGAAGAACGAGTACACTAGATAGTCATATAATACCATTGTTTAACTTAAATTTGGTTTTAAATCACGAATAGATGAAGATGTATATTTTGATATCTCAAGTAACAATTCTTTTCTGTTAAATACAAAATGGTGTTTTCTCGTAAATAGATAGAAAGTGCTATCCTCAATGACACCCTCAATATGCATACACAGTTTTAGGTATCTAAGTATAATGGTATTGTAATTTTAGTACTATAACACATACACTTAATTATTATTATTTATTACTATCCATTATAGATTCATAATTAGGCATACTGGCTCTCATTATGAGAGTTAATAATCTCATTCTGGTTGTAAGATGCGGTGCTAATAATAATAATAATAATAATAATAATAATAATAATAATAATAATAATAATAATAATAATAATAAATAATAATAATGTGATTCTAAAACTCAGTCATTTCTAAGAGCTATGTAACCTTCTTTACAATGCAGTACGATATGTTGCCTACTCTGTTTACAACATGGTAGCTGAATTAAGTTTCAAGCCATTTGTTAACGTCTCTTCTTTATATTTTGCAATATTGTCATATTTTTGAAAATACAACTATATCCCTTTGTAAAAGAACTTATTATAGTATTCCGCCTTCAAATAAAATTTAGAAAACCTGAGTTGTTAGAATGATATGGGTTAGGTACTAACATGAAATTTTAATAGTTAATTCTATTTATTTAGAGTTTCGTTAAAGCATTTTAATTAAGTATGTCCTAACGTCGATAAAGCCACATGATTATACAAGAATATCTTACTAAAATCAACTCTATAATAACATATTGTGGTTGTTCAAGTCTTATATTTCACTTAGCTATTATGGCAATTATACTTTACTTTAGAGATCACAGGACATCTAGCAAATTTCTGGTAGACTTGAAAAAAATATAATATTCACTTTTAATTCATTCATAATATACATTTTGTAGATGAAGTGTCTCGTGGTTTCCACACTGAAGATACAGTAACTTATACATGAAGATACATTAATACTTAATCACGCCGTACCCCTATAGGATAGGAAGAAACTGTACGTATAGCTCAAAAAGCAACCTCGTACTTAATCCATCATCACTAACTTTCTCCATACACCTTTATCCTTACATACTCCCTTCGCTTCAATAACATCCATACACTGAGTCATACATACTCTTTTATTCTTAAAACTCTTAATGTTTCTTTTCCACACATTCATCTACTACATTATTTATCCACGTCCCGCATGGCCTAACCCTTCATTTGATCCACACAATTTACCGTAATATATTTGCTTCATCACTCGATCCCCAATCATCCTCTAACATGACCCATGGTGTAGTAATCAGTGCACCTAGCTACGAAGCTAAGGATCCCGTGCTCGATTCCCGGTTTGTACCAAGTATATTTTACTCTTAAGGGGAATGATCCCAACGATCAAAATAGTTTGTTTGGTTAGGCTTAAGTTAGGTTAAGACTCACATGGGTAGCATAGCTTTAATAACTCTTATCACTTCATCTTATCGAGAGTACAACATGAAGACTAACTACAAAGGTGTACCCTGAGAAAAGTTATGTGCCACCGGAGTGGCTAATAGGCTAAACGTAAGGCGACCTAACCTAGATGATGTCTCTCCCGTTCATATATGCCATATGATAAAAGAAAAACTTATTGTTTCAACATTCCCAAACCAAGACGCTTCTCTAACATTGAACTATTGGATTCCCTTTCAAACGGCACTCCTTCAGCACCCATTCATTACTAGCTCTGTCCATACGAGATTTTCCATTATATCATAGCGAAGATATTTTTCTGATAGTGAATATTGGTTCTACATTTGAATTTGACTTAAACTGGGCATAATAAATAATATGCTATTATTATTATTATTACTATTATTATTATTATTATTACAATCTAAGGGGAGCGATTATACGAGTAAATACCACTAGAGAACTATGTCAAGCTTGTAGTACATCGTAGTCAGTATTATTGGGAAGGTAAGATATGTTGGAAAAACATACGACAGGTTATTACTGTTATTTCAATCACTTTTTACCTTCTCGCAACCCCTCAGAGAGAAGAAATATTGCGATTTCCAAAAAACTGAATTCTAAATATTGATGTATTCCGGTGTTTTATGACCTTTTGAACTCAAAAAAGTGGTTTTCACGATGTTTATGTCTGTTACTCGGATTAGAGCCAAGGCCACTTACACATCAACCAATTAATTGGTATCTAGGGTTTTCCTAAGATTATCCAGAGGGACTTTTGGAATTATCTATCTAACCATACAAATCAAGGGTGGTTTACAATTTACTCAAAATCGTCTATGACGGATTTTATTAAAATTTGTGATTATACTTTGTTTAAAATTACTAACAATATGGTTAAACTATTATTTTCATTAAAAAGACTTTGAAGGTACTTTAGATGGAAGGATATTAAATATATGTTATATTTCCACAACTCATTCAGATAAGAAATAACTTATTATTTTAAAGTTTTTAAGGATAAGGAATTATTTTAAATAATATTTTAAGAGCTACAGACAAATATTTATTTTTAGTAAAGCCTTGAGGAATGGGGAGATTAAATTGCACCGAACAAATTGTAACGATGTTACAAGCGTGAAGAAATACAACGGTATAACCCTCAGTAAAATGGGCCTTACTCACCTCCCTGCTGACTGAACGCGGATGGCTCGACCACTTACGGCACGACACACTCTCCCGAGAATACCTCAACACGAACTAAAGTGAGGCCAGATTCAACGCCCCACTTGTGAATATTGGCACGCCCACAATGAACATGAACACTATGTTGATTTAAGTGGTTTCCGGTTCATCGAATAGAACTTTATCAGCGCATTCTATAGTTCCCAGTGTTGCCTTTTCTCCCC